>JBBMFX010000148.1:3449666-3462936 GCA_037832545.1 Rhabdalestes septentrionalis | reverse complement strand
CTTGAAGCATCAGAATCGGCATCGGTATCGGCCGATCACCTAGACAAAAAATCGGTACTTGGTATCGGTGGCAAAAACCCTGATCAGAGCATCCCTAGTCACAACCTTTTGTGAATCATTTGGTTAAATTACTACATCCTCAAAAATTATACCTTATAATTTTTCACATACTTCACATGCAAAACTCCACTTTGCATGACTCTGCTCCTCCACATTCTCAGCATGCCAGCAGGGCTGGGGAGATTTCATCCTTTATTCAACTGTATGAAATGGTCCATGGCAAGTATCCTGAAGAAGTCTTAAATCATTCAACTAAACTACAGCACGGTAAGATTTAAAAGCAGCATCAGAAAGAGGACGCCCTTAATTCAACGAGGAGTGAAAGAACAATGCGTTCAGCTGGATCCTGCAACACTATTCTCTTAAAGCTAAAAGAATATGGATTGGGATTTCCAAATTCTTCAGTTTGGACCAAAAATGTAAAAAACGAAGAAATAAAAAGCGCTACAATTGCATCTTCAAATCCAAGTATGGTTCTCAATAATAAAAATGAACTAAAATTAGATTCGTACTACATTTCCAGAAGGCTCAGAATGCTCTGAAGCTTGGCCTCTGCAAATTTCGTGATTCACTGAAGATGTTCAGATTAGACAAACACAGACCAGTGACATTACTATGCATAGTTCATTTTCCACAGTCTGGCAAAAGGTACTCTGTGTTAAATATTGTCTTCCTATTTTATCTCCACAGATGCTGCTCATAAACATAGGGTACTACATTTCTGAAACTGATGGATTTTCTATGGCCAGATACTGTTTTAATAATCGATAGCAGTATCTGCAGTTTCTTGATAATCACAGATGTCCTTTATTTTCCTAAAGCATGTCAAACAGTAACTATTGAAAAAACAATTTATTTGCTGAAACAGCAAGGACTGGATTTCTTCCACTTTCAGCATCTCAGAAAGGAAACATTTCTGCATAATTTTGTACAGGAACTGGAGATTATCAACACCCAAAAACGATGGCAATGTAGAAAAGTGTAGAAAACTTCTAATCTATTCAATGTCCGAAGCATAAAGTGCTTTGGGTGGATCATATATGGAAGTAAAGAGAAGTGAATGTGACCATTCTGTCATACAGAACGAAATTCTTCCTCTGCATTTAACCCATTCACCAAGTAAACAGCACAGATCTAGGAACACAGTGCCTGGCGAGCAGAGTTTGGGGACGGTAACTTGCTCAGTGTACTTCAAAGGTGCTTGGCAGTCTTCCCGATTGCAGGGCGAACACCCTAACCACTAGGCCACCAGTTGCCATAGCTGCCCTAAAAACATATCACTGATCAATAAGGTAGCCCCAATACAATTGGGGTCTGTTAGAATAAATTTTGTTGGCTGACATGGTTGTCAGAATTTTTAGCTCTATGAAATTTTCCCAGTCATAAAATGATGGCATTAAACTGTAAACACCCTATTTATTTAAATAGGACTCTAGAATCAAATTAATTAATAATACATTTGGGAATAGTATGTGTTTTAAACATCAATGTCACTATATATAGATGTCCATGTTATATATATCTTCTCCCGTTACTTCTGAAAGGAATTACTTCTCTGTCGATAGTCCATTTTGTGAAATCACTGATCTGGGACGGTGAATCAATCCCTTTACCAAGGAACAATCAATAGCAGTGGAAGGCAAAGAATGAACCCAGAGACTGAATAGCAATTTGAGAGCTCTGATTAATCCTTCCAAGCTGGACTTCCATAACACCCATGACATTTCAATGAGATGACTTCAGTGTTTTTCAACGTGAAGCTCTGCTGGAAACAGTAAGACTTCTCCAGATCCAGTCCAAAAACCCATAAATTGCATAACCGTATTACTTATCTGATTGTGGGAGGCTGGTGTAATCGTACTTTCATCTTTTAAAATAGAATTATTCAAATCCAGAAACGATAAATAAGCAACGGAAAGAGGAGAGATGAGTGGTTACAGAGTGTTGGGGCACATATGGGAATACCTCACCAGCATTAATCACAATATGAGGCAAATACCCTGCAACCGCTCCACCCTCATCAAACCTTCCCTTCTGACAGCTTGTGAATTAATTAAGCAGTAAACAAAGCCTGAAGTGTAGGCGTGAGACCACAGAGAGGAAGTTAAACAGAGTGAAAGGGGGAAAGAGAGTCAACTTGGAAAAAAATAGGGTGGAATATGCAAGACTAAATTGTATTTTATTGAAGTGCATTGTAAAAAAAAAAATCCAGATCATGTGTTAGATAACTTATGTATGAAGAGAGAGAGAATAAACAAGGGAAAAAGTGGGAGCAAAATCAAAAATACTGATAATGAACATAATTCTGTTAAAGAGAAATAAAAACTCACCCTGAGCCAGCATGCTGAACTCCAGAAACAGAGCAATATGGTAGAGCTCCATGGCCTCTTCAGCTCGACTCATGCTGCCTCGACCTGCCACCAACGCCTGCACCTCCCCCAGACTCCCCACTGATGGACTCCCGCGCAGCACCAAGGACAAGTCCACCGCGTCAGTGTACATGCAGTGCAGGATGACGCAGGCATACTTCTTGGGGATGATCGACTCGTCCAGGATGATGCGAGTGGGCGTCTGCAGCGTTCGCTCTGTGATTTCCTCACCGGTGCGGATGCGCCGCTGCAGCAGGTTGCGAAAGAAAGGTGAGCGTGCCGAGAGCACGGCCTTGTGGGCCCTCAGCTCCTCTTCTAGAGCACTGTGGGTTGCGCTTGTGCTGCTGGGAGAAGGCCCACTGGCTCCGAATGGATCTACCAGCTCTGACTCAGATGAGAAGCTGAGCAGAGAGTCGTAGTAGCACATGTGTTCACACAGGTTACGCATGTCCTCTTCCAAAGAGTTGGGTGTCCCGAATTCCTCGCTTAGCCTCACTAGGACATCTACGTTCTGCAGCCGTGTGTCCTCCAAGCCCAACTCGCCAGTATACAGATAATGCAGCAATGAGGAGAACATGGCTGTATCCATACCCGCTGTACCAACATCCAGAAGCACCTCTGCGCCGTAGCCTGGAGACGAGGACAGAAGTGTCTTGAAAAAGGGACAGCGAGTAGCAAGGACGGCGCGATGGGCTGGGAAGCATGCGTCCTGGAAGATCAAGTCCACATCTGTGCAGTATTTGTGCTGGTACAGGGCAGCCAGGTCCTGCTGTAAGGTTCTGGCCTCAGGCCGGGCTAAGCCTGCCTGCGCACTGAGCTCCTTCAGAGCAGCCGTGCCTTCATACTCCTCCACCAGGGCATTAGCGTCACGCACATCCCAACCGGAGAGCAGCTCCCGCATCTGCCGTGCATGGTCGGCTGAGCGGCTGGACTTGCGGCGCTTGATGAACCTTCTTTTGAGGGTCGCAAGGCTGGAGGTCTTCTTCTTCTTATCCTGAGGTTTTTCAACGCCATGTTCTAGGCTGTAGAGCTTAGACTCACCACCATAACCCTGTGAGGGTGCATAGGACGTCCCTGTATTGTGGAAAAATTATAAAAAGAAAGTTTATTATTTAAGAATAATAAAAAATAAGATCATGTTGACTGTAAGGGATGAGTGTCTACTGACATTTTTGCAGCAAAGCTTGGGTAAACATTTACATATAGACAGAAGAAAAAAAAAAAAAAAAGACAACTGAAAAATCTAAATCTATCAAATGCGAATAACTGAAGTTAGTACTGTGCAAAAAACCTATAACAGACCAATACTTCTACAGTGCAATAAAGACCAAACAAATAGAAGCACATTCCATACAGTAATTCACAGTTATCATCTCTTAAATGCCCCTTTAAACCCTCCTAGCAACACACAAACTTGTTGCACCTTCATATGATCCCTTTTTCTGACATGCAATGATTAAAAGCACTCCTACACATGTGAGTTCAGGCACCTTCACTCTATTAGCTTTAATGGCTACATGAAAAAGGAAGGAATTTGCTGGGTCTGAAGTGATGTGGATGGCTGAGCTAAACCAGCTTTTACTTATTTAATTTTACATTTTGCACCACAGTAAGCCATTTGCTGATGGTGTGTTTAGATTTGTGACTTGGAAAACATTTCAGAATTCTAAATTTACTTAGATTTAAACACCACTGTAACATACAAATACTTATACAGGCCAGTTGCAAAGAAAGTATATCTGACCTAGTGGTAATTGCTATAACATTACTTTTCTATCATTATCTTTAAAAATCAGAATAAGGACCTCTTTTGGTCATGTATCTTTCATTGTAGCGTTTATTTCAAGCACATAAAAAATCTGCTATTTAGTTCAATAAACATTGCATTTTACTTAAATTATGGTAGAATTGGATCTGAAAATATCTTCTTTTACTGTTAAATTATGACAATAGCTCAAAACTCTTAAATATAATTTACTTAGCAAAAGGAAAAACTTTTAAAACATCAGGGTATATTGTAAAGTGATCAATAAACTGCACATGGTTTCCAAATTTAGCAGAGAATGCTCATCATGTAGAAAGAGTTCCCCTGAAACAGGCGTAGCCGAGGGGAAATCCAGTTCAGAAGAGGATAGAACATGTCCAGAACCACAAATAAAATACGAGCACTTTTAACTTCAAAGTTTTCACCTGCTTTATAGGGGAAACTATGACATCATCTAATGTCCTTCCATGTGAGGCCGTTTCATACATAAGCTGATGATGTCTCCCAAACGACACTTAGTTAATGCCTCTGCCCAATGTTCCATTTCTTCTCGAAGGCCAGCTGTCATGCATGGCTTATAATTTTGAAAGCATCATTAGTTTATTGGTCTACAGACATTAAGGACATAAAAACATGAGAATGTGAAATAAAAGCCAACCTCTGACGGGTACGGAAAAATTCAGATCCATGTCAGTTTTTCAAGATGTGTACAACAGAAGCCTTACACATATGCGAAAACAAATCTTTAGACTTGCTGAAGAACACCCAGTTGATTTAGTTTGAGCTCCAAATTAACACCTTCAATTCAAATAAGCTCCTGTAGACTTTTAAATGTCCAAAACCTCACAGTCATCTAAGAAGTATTAACAAATATTTACTTTTTTTTTTCATTAAAACAACTCATTGCTCTTATTAAAAACAAAATCTTGAGCCTTTACTTTTTTGGGCATGCACCTTAGAGGATTTGGAGGAAATGTCAATGTGACCTTGGAATGTTGTGTGAACTAAAAAGCCTGCTATTCTTAGTTAAAATGTCGCCTGTTGTAATGCCTTTTGGCCGCAAACAACAACTGGGATTTCCGAAGTGTGTCCTTGGGAAGAAGGACTAATTAACGTTTTTTAGGACTCTGCATTTAGTGAGTTCAGCAGCACTAAACATTAAAAAGCCTCTACTTGTCAGCAATTAATATGTGCATTTCTCAGGGCATTTTAATGTCCTTGACGGGATTTAGGACCCAATGAATCAGCCACTAGAGTATACACTTGGTTCAGTTTTCCAGAAGTAACAACAAATTTAGATGTAACTAGAAAAACAAGCACCAAAAAAACTCCACTAATGATTTACAAATTTGATATTCAAGAATCCTTAAGTTAATGAAAGGATACTTGGATAACCATAGAGAATAAAGCCCTATCGCCTGATAACAAATATTATTACAATGTTATGAATATGCTGAAAATTCAGTATCAGTAATCATTTGGCAGCTCATAAAGATGTATATTTACAACATGTTTTATTAGCTATTAGCTAACGAGCTAATACTACAGTTGAAGTGGCAAAAGGTGACAACTCACAAATTTAAACAAAATGTTTATTTTTCCACATTATGTGGTTCCAAGATGGGGTTTTAGTAATAGAATAATATCAATATCAAAATGCAGATTCATATGTGCACTCCCAGGTGAGGATGATTAATGGGAGCAAGTAGGACTCAGTGTGCTGAACCGATGGCCGAGGCAGTACCAAAAATCGTGCCAGGTACTAGGTACCAGATTTTAGTAACAGAAAAAAGCAACAAAAAAAAAAAGCGAATAGAATTTAACTGAACCGAGCTGGTACCAGTCAGACTTATTTGGACTGTGTCCGACGGCACAAAGCAGAACCAATTTCATATTACAGATGTAGCAATACCTTTCTTGATAAGAATGGGGCATGGTGGAAGGTGATAAACACTGTCGCTCTATGTACTGCAAAATATATTGTGCCTGTACATACTGTGGAAAAGCCAGGATTCATTAACATGCTAAACATTTTAGATGCAAACTATGTGTCAGATTGCACTGTAGCCATAAACTAAAAAAAACAAAAAGTTAAAACTTGGTTTGAATCATTTATTTGTCATCAGTCATTTGATTTTGAGGAGGGGATGGGAAAATCGATTAAAATAGAAAATCTGATTTATTGCGAAAAAAATCTGAGATTTTTATTTTTAACAACAAATCTGTAAAAAAAAAAAAAAAAAGTATGACATGGGACAGGCATCATGAGAACAGTAGACACTTATTACACACTTGAGCCAACAGTGGGAAAAAAGGCTTATTGCAAAATGTCACTTTAGTATTGTGTCATGACCAACAATGATAGTGATATACCAAATATAATTATCAGAAAATGCTACTAGTTGAAGTTTGAATTTTCAAAAATCTTAGTAATTATTATAATATTTGAAATGGAATTTTATGAATAACAGGATTTATATGGACTCATCCACTAGTTCATAGGACGTAACAATGTGTTAAAACATTGTGATATCACAATGGAAGTACATAATGTGCTTTGTAACAATGCTGATAATGGACATTCTGATGTGGTGCGATTGCATTATTTTTTTTACATATTTGCAAATACCTAGGACAAAGTATCTAGTTATTTATCTTTTTACTTATGACATACATACTGCTTGTTTTTATTCATTCATTTATTCAATCTCATTAAATACCGATCTATTATAGAACAGCTGATACATTCTCCATTTCATTCTCACACTTTGTTTTATATACTTTGTATGTATGTTTAGAGAGCTGCTAATCTTTTCTTGTTGCACTGTGCATTCCTGTGTATTACAATGACGATAAAGGCATTCTATTCTAGCTCTCTCTGCAACAGGTTTATCTAATGTGCCAGATTTATTGTAGCTGTAGTCTCATTAGTAAATAATGTAATAAATGTATTGATACATTTTTCTTTATGCAAATGTATCAGACTGTTCTCAGAATATCAAATTGTGAACCAAGTGTTGTGAATTAAACCGATTGGTGTGCATAATCACACCAGTTAGCAACAGTTTGCTTCTGTACACTGCATCATTAAATACTTGAGAACCAACTATAGTCTCGGAAGGGAAAACCATGCATCCTGTCTGGGTGACACTGGCAAAACATTTTTGGTTTTAGCTAACAGCAGTCAGACCCTAGTCACATTCTGAGCAATTAATTCTTGACAACTTGTCCATGCTAAGGCACTCCTGTAGTTGCAAAATATATAAATATTGTGCAAGCACTCTAAAACTAGCAGTTTACAGAGCTGATAAAGCTTCATGGCATTTCACCGAAATGTAGATTTTCTGTATATTTTATTCCTGACTCTGAGACACACCATTCAATCTAGACCTTAGAATAGCCAATCGTGTCCTTCAGTATTCAGCATATTTCGATATCATATATAACTGAAGTCTAACAAACTGCTCAGTGGATAAAAACTCTTTTGTTAATCATCACAATGCCAAACATCCAAAGTACACAAAAGTATGGATCCAGTTCAGAAGATGCGGTAGAAGAAATAGGGGTTATCCAGTTTACCTATGAGGGTCTGCTGGGTCTGTGAATGTCCCCCGAAGCGAGGGGAACACGAGTGAGGATAACTGGAGGCATTAACACCCATCCTCTTCCCCTTCTTCCTCCTCCTCCTCCTATTGGCATGCACTGCTGGTGCCACCCTGCTAAATCATTCCGCTCCAGTGAGAATGCACGGACTCGCTCACAGCTTCACTCATTCAGGACGGTGCAGAGCAGCTGAAACTGGAGCAATATCAGCCATTCCTGGGAGAGAGAGGGATATAGAGCGAACGAGAGAGAGAGAGAGAGAGAGAGCGCGAGAGAGAGAGCGAGAGAGAGCGTGAGAGAGAGAGAGAGAGCGAGAGAGAGAGAGAGAGAGAGAGAGAGAGAGAGAGAGGGAGAAAAGCAAGAAAGAGTGAGAGGAAGAGAGAGATGGACAGAGAAAGATGGGGAAAAAAAGAGGGATAGAGAAAGAGTTAGAGAAAGAAGGAGAGAGAGAAAATATTCCCACTTAAACACTTATAGTCCTATTCATTTCAATCTAGAGAGACAAGTAAAAAAACAGCATTTTCTGTACGTCAATTCGCCACATACAGCCACTCTGAAAAGTTCATGCTGATCCGGGAAGTGGTTCCTTTGCAGACTTTAAACAGGTCATTAAATTGCCCAGAAATTAGGCTAAATGTCCTTTGGCAATTCCATTGGCCTGAATATGCAGACAAATGCCAAGAGCCACTGAAGAAGGGAAAACTCATAGTGCAAGACTTTACAGCATTCAATTTTTTTTTATTCTTACAGACTTTAGCAAAAGTTCTACATTCCTTGAAGGCCAGATTTTTTTTTCTTTCACATACTAGTCTTACTGGCTTCAGCCTGACCCAGTAAGGTCTACAGTAAAAATGAAGACCCAAGGCACTGCGCATTATACTGGCTCCCAGAAAAACTTTATTTCTTTGAACTCAACTGGCTACAAACTGGTATTTTGTCATTTCCTTGCCAAAAGAGATGTTGCTTTGGGGATTGGGTTTGCTATTACAAGACACCACCCCCATATGAAGAACTATTGCTCTATGCAGCTATTTAGGCTAGGCTGCATTATACTCTCTAATCTTGTGCTGCCAAAACTGTTCACAGGGGATCCCTTTAGCAGGCCAGGGACATGTAAAGGCTTAACTTTCCCCATGTACGATATTCAAAGTAGAGAAACACATAGGGGGGAAAAAAAACCTCTCTGCACTCTGTAGATGTGTTCTAAACAAATAAATGTCTCTATCTGAAATAGATGTGTTTATTTCAGCTCAAAGAGAAAGAAACAGAACTTCCCTGAGCTACACCTTCAAAACGCAAATGCATATAAAGTCTGTTGTGATATTTAGGCAACGCCGCAGAACCCTTCCCTGGCTCGACAAACACTGCACCGCATTGTTTGTCGAATCCCCAGAAGAACCCGAAATCTCAGGTTACTCCAATTCTTTTGTCATCACAACCCCCCTGCTGAGGTAGACGCTGAAAACAAAAAAAAAACAAAAAAAACCACAAAGATATGTGGGGTCCAATTTCATACGCAGACAAAACAACGGAGGGCCTTGCACATGTGTAAGCCTATGTTTTGACTGATTAGGGTTTCCCTTTCATGCTGCGTCTGGAATGTTTTCGACATCAAAGCTGTCATTTTAATAGATTTTACTTTGATCCTGAATGTTGAATAAAAGCAAAAAGTAAAACTGCTCTATGTCAGCACTGGGGGAGTGTAAACTCAAGAGAGCGAGGGAACAAAATTATAAAGAAATTCATACAATGAGGAGATAATGGCACCAAACATATATGTCAAGCATCCCAAGAATTTCTGTTACAAAATAACCACTTTCTAACAAGTGGCGCGCAAACACCTTCGCTAATTTACGCCTCTGCTCTGGTATGTGAAGTGATCCGCTCAGTGGACTTTAATTACACATTATTCCCTTCTTTCCACTGAGCACACAAACAACCCCCCACCTGCAGACCGTACAGAATAAAAAAGGTAACACGGTACTGAAAGGCAATATTTATAAGGCAACACGACACCAATCATTCATATCAACTGCCATAATCCTGCATAAACATTTACAAACACTTATTCCAACAACAATTAGTTTTCTTTATCCCTCAGAAACCGACTGAGGCACATCATAAGCGCACCTTTGCTAAAACATCGTCTCATATCAATGTTTATCCTTATCTGGAGCTTCCGTGAGTTTGGGTTGACAGTGGAGGCTTCATTTTTCACTTTGCCTCATGACCATGTGTTGTGTGGGATACTTTTTTGGGTCAGTTGTGTCCAAATAGTTGCTTGAATTTAAAAAAAATGCATTTTCTGGCTAGATTGCGGTGAAAAAAAAATTTGTTTAAAGCTTTAAATATTAGAATCCTGAAGGTGCTTTTTTCTATCTTCTGTTTCTTTCTAAGAGTCCTTTTTATCTATTATTTTGTTATTTCATCTCAGAAATTATGACAAGTGACGATTGATGGAATAAGCCTTTCTAAATGTTTGTGTAGGTTTCATTCAGTTGTCTCTAATGGTTTATATGTTATGTAGTCTTATGAACTTTGCCTCAAAAACAAAATGCCAACTCAGATTAAAAGACACATTCGTATAAACGCAACTGAGCTGCAAGTCTTCAGGACCCTGGCAGGAAGCAAAGGAGCAGAGACAAGTAAATAAACACTCTTCTTACTTTAGCCAAACCAAACTACAACTAATCACTACAAGTCCCCTACACCTGTAGGGACAACAATTCTAAGCATCTGGTACCAACAGTTCTAGCCAATGTCAACTGAGTGTCTGTAATACGATTTCATCTATTGACCACAGCAAATTCCAGCTAGGAAAGAGCTTATAGCTGGGAGACCAAACCAAATGTGAATGACCAGTATAGACACAGATGGATCTCCAGGATCACTTGCCTCTGGTCCATGAGGTCCTGGGTTCGAATCCTACCTCCAGCACTGGGTCCCTGAGCAAGACCCTTAACCCCAAGTTGCTCCACGGAGTCTGACCCCTGTAGTTAGGAATGCAAGTCGCCTTGGATGAAGGCGTCTGCTTAGTGCCGTAAATGTAATGTTGAAACTAAACTGCACAGAAAAGTTCTCCAAGAGAACAGGTGCTAATCAGTGATATCATTATGGAAATAATTTTTATGATGTATAACCAAAGTTAAAACAAACAAAATTCAAAACACTTAAATGGACTGTGCTGGACGGATCATTCTGATAACAACACCATCTTATGCACAGAATCATTTGGTCAGGATTCGGGGTGGGGTGCAGAGTCAGCCCTTCTAGAAGACACCTGTTTCTGAAAGGTTGATAAAGAGACCATAGTGAATGGCTATTAGACTTCCATTTCGTGTTCAAGGAGGAGGTTTAGTGGGAGTGAAACCATTAAATCAGCAAGAGCTGCAGCACAGGATGTGATAAATTGACATTTCCATAAAGTAAAGATAAACCAAACAAGCTAACATTATCATTGAAAATAATTAAATAAACAAACAGATAGTAAGTAACCCTCAAATATTGAGCCAACAAACTCTCAGGGAAAAAAATAATACACAATGCTCATTATACAAACACACGCTGGTGGAAAGAAATGCTAATTACAGTGTCTGATAAAACAAATGTCCCTCAAGTTGAGTGACAGGAGTGGAGAAGGAATAAATGAATAGCTGTCTGAGTGCTCCAGGGATCCAGAGCATGTGTTGAAGCAGACACAGGAGTTATGTAAGTAACGGACAGGGGCAGTTTTTGATGTATTCTCAACACCAACAGGGTGCCTCTGTCAAGACTTTTTTTCCCACTTCTGGAACAAATGCATATAGAGAATTTTACAGGTCCATTATATCACCGTTTTTTCCACATTTCACTTAGAGACTTCTGAATATAGGGTGTGGAGCATTTCATTCATTAATACAAATGCATAATGATATCAATAAACAAAAAAATAATTAAAAAAAAAAGATAATATCGAGTGTGTAGGCATATGAAGTTCCACCAGATTTCAGTTGCAATGTCACAGCTCACAGAAAGAGCTCGCAATAGAAAATGAACTGTTTAAGTAAGTAGATGAGTGGCCGGATGCCTATGACTGGTCAGCTCCACTGCAGCGACAGGGCCAAATGTGCCAACTCTTAAGATTCCCGGTTATGGATAGCTGTGGGATGCCGGTGATAGGAAGGAAAACTCTCAGCCAGTTTTGCCATTCGAGAATGGATGAGTGGAATGTTTTAGTCCAGCTCTCACAACTGGTCTTTGTCCCGGACGCAAGTTAGGAACTGAATGCTCTCAAAAATGGCTTCAAATAATCACACTTCTCCTTAAAAAATAAAAATATTTTCATGACACATGAACAGTCACAGTTGTATCACAAATAAAAAATGTCTTAAATGGAATGGATGTCGTCATATTAGTGCCTCTATACACATTGTCTACACATTGTCTGACTGAGTCACCATCTTGAGTCAGTTGGTCATGCTAGCTCCTCAAGACAACACCTGTTGCTGAAACATTGAGAACAGTCCCCCCTGAACTGCTCTTAGACTCCCATGCCAGCTGAATAAAAAAAGGAAGTGAAATTACAGTTCGACTGAACTTCATATTTAATCAGGCTTCATAAACAGATGTCAACCTAGAATGTTCATCACAGGGACTTTCCCTGGACTCATCTCACAAATAGACTGCCATCTTCAAATTGCCTGGGTGCGCCACATATGGTGGGTGTGTGCACCGAGATTTAATCTGGCCCTGAGCTCAGAACTGAGGCAGCACAAGGCCCACTCATGTCTTGGCTTGGAATAGTGTGGACCATGCAGAAACTGGTTAAGAACCATATCAAATATGTTTATCATAAACACAGAATACAGTGAATTTTAAAGGATGGAAACAAAACTTTCAGTAAAGGAAATGGGGCGGAATAGAACAAGGAGAAGACTATGAAGAGAAGAAAGATGGGAAAACTACAACAACAGAAAACATAAAAAATGGGAAATCTATTTTTTTACCTGACTTGTGTCTTCACTGGCATACCGGATTACATGTGCAGGTCATAACGTTGCTTTTACAAAAAATACCTCCAGAACAATGAAAGCATGCGTGGTAGCATGGGAGTACAGAGGCTGAGATCGAAAGTTAAATGTGTTTGGGGGACAACACTTTACCAGACCAGTGAGCACAAGTAATGTCCATTGAACAAAAACTGTCCGGCATAAAGGACCCACTGTTGTCGTCCCTCTTCAGTCCTCTCCGAGTTAGGAGAGAGGCGTAGGGGGGACGGGCTGGACGGAGGGTGAAGGGTGGAGGGGTGTTGGCACCCTGTGGCAGCTTCCTGTCAGCGGTGGCAGGCTGGCTTATGTGAGACTAATGAGCGTGGACGGTGCCAAGCCACACCAGGCCAGCTGCAGGGCGTCTGATCCACCCAGCCATGCTCTCCCCTTGAGCACGGAACATCAGAGCCAGAGAAAATTGAACCAGAGCCTTGAATCTTTCATAT
>JBBMFX010000148.1:3423281-3436281 GCA_037832545.1 Rhabdalestes septentrionalis | reverse complement strand
ATGGTTACCTGTACTTCTGCATTTTTATGTATTGTAAAAAATTACATTATTATCAAACATTTTGTTGGCAGCTGTTAGAACTAAGTCTATAATATGTCAGCCTACTTGTATATCATACCCTGTCAGTACAGCTCATCAGGCCCTAATGGGCCTTCCACCCTAGAATGATGAGCTATGCTGAGAACATTTCCACAGTACTGATGTGTCAGATGCCTTGGCCTTTCCCACACAGTGACTTCCAATGCATTTATTTATTCAGATTTTAAGCATGCAAATATTTGTACTCACACAAAACCTCAGTTCTAATGTTAGATTGATTATTTTTCTTTGGATTCTTAGTTTATTTTCAAATCTACATCCTTTTCCTAATGCTTTTTTCTTCTGCGGTTGGACAAGGTGCAGTTTAATTACATACATTTGATAAATGATCATTATACACTATGGCTCAAGACGTTGTAACTTCTGCTTTAAAAATATAACACTATTAATGTATAACATAAAACTAATTTAAGATATATTATGTATAATACATAGAGTACTGTGCAAAGTCTTGGGAACACCGTAATCTAGGCTCTTTTATCTTTAGGTATTTAACCAAATTATTTAATTTAATATACTCAGTATGCCAAAGATACGTCAGTTTGACAGACAAAAATATTGCAGTATTGCACCAGTAAGGTGATTCAAAGCTAAATGTAAAGAAATGAGGAGTGGGTCAAATCTATTGCACAGTACCTTATGTTTTTACTTGAAGATGCATTTAAGCATCATTTGAACATAATCCTAGTATGGTGCAACTCTAAACTATTCAAATAAGTTATGTCAAACATAGAAATGTCATTTTAGACAAATCCCTACTGAATAGGACGATGAAAGCTGAACAACAATGTTATAATGACACTATAATCGTCCAGAATATCTTGCATTTGGGGAAAGCTGGATACTTTGATGGAAAAAGATTATAAAATGATCATTACAGTGAATCATCGGTCAATTAAAACAAGCACAAGTGGATAAACATCAAGTAGATTGATATATGCAAGTATGTTAAAACAAACTGTTTAGACTGGGGCAACAAAAGGAGCTGGATCAGGTGTGCTTGCCTCCTGGACTGCTGGGTTCCTCTGCCACAAACAGTGATACATGATAGTTTGTCACTGTTATATTTATGCACTTGTAACTGTCATGTGTAGAGTGTTTATGGGAAAATAAGAGGGATGTGATGCTTTGGTGCTCCCTTGTGGTGATTGTTTGTCCTATAAAAGTATATTTTTTGCTTCTGTAGGGTTTGAGGTTTGAATTCTGTTGTGTCTCTCTTTACTGGTTTATTTATGATGGTGCTGAACTGCTGCACTTTACAGAGGATATCCATTCAGAAAAAGAATGAGGGATCTTCTTTCTCTCTCTCTCTCTCTCTCTCTCTCTCTCTCTCATCTCTCTCTCTCTCTCTACACGAGTATAGACATACTCACAGTCTTGTTTGTCTCTTGGTTGGTTATTAAAAGAACACTTTGACTGAACACTGAAGTCTTTTTAGACCACCACTATAGAAATGCAGCCTGGGCCCCATGGCTTCATTCTATTTCTGCTTCTCTAAATTTAGGCCTCTGAATAAAACATCGGACCGGCTACATTGTGGGCCACTGCTTTTGAAACACAGGCTAAAAATAGCACTCTAAAACATTTAACAAATATAGACACAAAACGTAGACCTATCCACTAGGGATGAATCTGAGTGAAGTCTGGATATTTTCAGCTGCATCCACTTGTTTCTGCTTCTCCTTTGTTGTCTTGCAGAGAAAACTGCTGGATTCGGTGGTGACTGGATTCAGCTGGTCTACCCTGATCTGAAAAAGTTGTAGAGGCAAGAAGTGAAAATCATCTATTAAATTCTAATATGATCATTGGTACCAGAAATGTTTTGGGGTGTTGAAATATTGTGTTTAAAGAACAGATACACCTTAGACTAAATTAATTTCTTTTAAATTCCAGATCGATTTTGGCTGCACGTCTATGTGCTGCCAACAGGTGGAGCCTTTGTGCAAAAGATGTCTTCAGATTGATGGCAGCATGACTAATTGAACTGAAATATTTACACAGCATTCAGTGTATAACAAATAAACAAATACACATTTTGAAACCCATTGAAGTTATTCTGAAGTTAGTACGTTAGTTACCAAATAATAGTGGCCCAATTAACTGCACATGAAGCGATTCACAGGATCATTGATTGTATGGCAAATCTAGCAATACAATATTTTGTCCTTAGACAGATATGTTAGTTGTGATTTAGTTTTGGTATTTAGGGGTCTAAATTTGCCTTTTACAGTGCAGAAAATGCGTCTTTATAGTGCAGAGGAAAGCCTTTTTTCCACAGATGTTGTTGTTCGCTCTCTCTGCCTCAGACCAATGAGATGCAAATGTGCAGAGCCACATTAGTGGTGGTGCATTGGTTTTGTTTTCAGGGGTTGGGGGAAGGATAATCTCCTCCAGTCCGTTTCAATGGATCCATATGGCCCACAAGGCCCCGGCTTCAGCTGTGCTGCTGCTCAACCATGGGAAGCCACAGCTGAGCCTGTTATTGTCCCAGCTCAGGCTGAACGCAGCGCTACAAATCCTGAAAGAACACATACATACAAATACACACACACACACAAACACACACACACACACACACACACACACACACCCACACACATACACACACACATACATGAGCAAAATGCAATTCATTTTTCTTTAAAACTCTTCTGCTCCTCAAGATTTTTATAGATGCAATTTATTCTTATATATTACAAACTTATTGACCCAGAAGGAAACTGCTTATGCTTCAGCATCACAGACAGAGACCCAAACACAAGAGCAATATAAAACATAGTATAAGTCGAAATAAAACTCTCCAAAAATACTCAGAAAATGTTTAGTACTAAATAAAAGTCTTCATGTGCAACGCCACTACTGTCAATATTACTTTTTATTACTTAATATTACTAGACATCTTTGTGCAATAACTTACTTTTGATGGTAGGTTTCCCTCAATTGTAAATGACTTATCCCTAGCATTTATCCCCAGATTTTCTGTATAGAGCATAGTGTATTTTATATCTTATTTCGATTACATTTGCCTCTGTGTGTCTGTGCAATCATTACATAAGCAATTTCCCCTGGGATTGATACATTTTTTTCTGATTTTGATGATACACTATGCATTTATTACTAAGAATTATTTGCTTGTAACTATTTTAAGCTCTTACTAAAGTTTTGAGTCCAAAGGTGATCCCTGAGATCCATCGTCTCGATCATTAATAACCTCTAAAAATGCTTAGCATGAAATACACAGTGTGGATTTACTACTTACCACTATTTGCTTATCACTACTTCAAGCTGTTACTAACATTTTGGATCCAAAGATGACCTCCTAAGTCCATCGTTTTAGTCATTAGTAGCCTTTAGCATTGATTACAGCACAATCATGCTGTGCTTTGTGTACAGAGGCTTGTCAGGAGCGAAGGGGACTGCATTCCCTCTCTGAGCCTACACATCTATGCTGAGCCGGGCGATTTACAGGCTGTCGAGATGGCTTTGTTCCTGAGCAGAATCCAGTCTCGGCGGAGGAGCGACGCATCAGTGCTCCAAATGGCCCCAGCCGTCTAATTGCATTATCTTCAAATGGCACGTCTGATGGAGAGGTTGGAGAGCACTCCGCCTGCCCTTTCCATTCAAATCCTATGCAGAGCTGCTCTTCCATTACTCCCATGCAGCATTCCCATATAGGTGTGTATGAGATAATGCGCATCTGAGACGAAAATGACTGAGACAATGGTTATTCTGATCAACTTGTTTGACCTTATTCGCTGTGTTCATGTGTATTGCTGTAAACACATCTGCAGTTGCCACTTCCCTCCTCGTTGGTGTAGAATGGCAGGATGTAGATATGGCTGCTCTCTGGTAGTTTAAAAAAACATCAACATTGCATTAATACTGGGTGAGTTAATATAAGGGCCAATTATGAGTGAGCTCAAGCTTTGAAATTGGAGCCCAAGTCAAGCAGAAGATGTGAGGGACCCAGCTCCTCATCTCCTCATTCTGCCTGTAGGCAAGGCCACACTGCCTTTGGGCCTCAGCTCTGTGCATACTCTCTATTTCCTATTTCTCTCTCTCTCTCTCTCTCACACACACACACACACACACACACACAGGTTTATCTTTTATACAGTATCAAAACACAAGGCCATAGATACAGCCATTGTTCGGATTTGCGTAACTCCATCAGCAGCTTATGATTTAACTTAATGAAGGAATAATTGAGTCAAACCAGGTTTCTGATGGAAACTACAAGTAATACTGGACTTTCACATACTGATATACTGAACATAACATCACCATTTAGTGTAGAATGCTATTTGTATTTCTTTCCTTTAGTTTTGTTTAGTATACTTGGTAATATTAACATGCAAAAACACTCACTGTACATCTAAACAGTTATTAAATATCCTTTTTTGCAGGGGCTTCATATTTAAGCACAGTAATTTATGATATATATGTTGATGTCATCCAGCACTACTTCTGGAATGAATGAATAAATCAGGTAATTTGTCCCCCATTTGCTGCAGCAACAGCTTCTGCTCTTCTATGAGGAATTACATTAGAAATTGGAACATTGCTGTTAAGACTTGGTTGCATTCAGACCTGAGAGCTTTACTGAGGTCAGATCCTGATGTTGGATGATTAGTTCTGAATCTCAAACACCACTCCAGTGTACTGGATGGCGCTCCATCACTCCAGAGATCCCTCACGCCTTCACGTCACTTCACAGTCCAGTGAGGGGGTTTTATACACCTCAAGTACGATCTCCTTGGAATCATGAGAGGCTGGAATTGCAAATTTGTATTACGCTTGTGGCAAGTTGACAGATCAAGTATTTACCTCACAAAAATTCTTTAACATAAATGCTTAATCGGTATTTAAATTAATTACATTTTGAAACTGTCAAAAGATCTAAATATTAACTTTGTATTTAGGGTTTAAAACAATGGATTGTTTTTACATTTCATTTACTCAATTGACTTAATGTAAATGGAAAACTTATGGTCAAATTTACTTACCATGCTTTATACTAGTGGCCAGTGATTCTGAAGCTAGGGCTCATCTTGTCTAAAATGGAATGGTTTTGCCCTTTTGTTAAAAAATACAGTGCAAAACATACTTATTTGTGAATATATCTTTACACACTGCAAAACACACCGCACACACTGAGACAAATGTTCACCCATACGTCCTTGGCTTTGACTGACGTGCTACTTTGCTTCTGTCAAAGTAATTGACACCATCAGCAGAAAGTAACCAGCCTTCAATGTTTCTTTCCAAATGTGGCTGAATGACAGTGATGGCAAACATTTTCAGGCGATCCATCATCTTCATCCACGCTGAGGTAATAACACCACTTCACTAATAATGAGAAAAAATGCTTTACATGGAAATAACATCCTCCAATTCATTCACCTGAATTACTCTTCTAGAGAGGATTCACGAACCAGCAGTAGAGTGCACTGCTAACTTTATCATCAAAATAGGTATAACGAACTTATTGACTAAATTTAATTTTATTGGTATGTTTGTGAAAGTTTGCTTTATTTGGAGATTTTTGTGATTAGTAAAACAACTAAGCAGCAAACCGGCAAAATATTTGCATGGTTGCAGAGTTTTGTTCATTGTCTAGTTTTAACGACCTAACACATTCCAGCTCCCTAGCTGGACTTTTCAAGTGAAAAGCTCGCAGCTGTCAACAGTGTGTTAATTTCTCATTAGAATGGGAATGAAATATGTATTTGTGGACAGAGCAATGATAGGTCTGCTTAACGAGTGGTGTTAGTCACTTAGTTACATAGAATTTAGCTTAATTAAACATTTCATACGTTACATGCATGTAATTTCAAGGGAATCGTATCATGGAAAGCTGAATGTTGTCCTTTTTTGTTTGTAGAACATAAAGTTCCTGTGAGGACACATAGTCCTAGAAAATCATGGAAAGTTCCAGAAATGCTGAACTGACACGTCCGAGTCGGACTCATCAACTTAAATTTCTGTTAGAAATCAAGGGACAAAACAAAAAGTTGCTCATTAATCCCTAGATCCAGGGCGAGGGATGATAAAAGGAGAACGTATGTAATGCTTTAGTTTCTGTGAAATCATAAATACAATAAACTCTGTCTTTACAGTTTATTTTCTGGATGTGCACTGTATGAACTGGGTGGCAAATGACACTTCTTTACACTTTTCAACTCTTTTATTTAAAAAAATATAGAAATGATCTTTTTCATGATATGTGGCTTCACATCAAGCCTCTTACCAACAGAGAGAGAATTATTTTAAGTTAAAGACCCTTCTGTTTCTTTCTGCTATGGGTTTTACTCAAACAGTCCAACATTTATAAATGCATATTGGGTGGAGGTAGCTCAGTGGGTAGGATACCTGCCTCTGGACCATGAGGTCCTGGGTTCAAATCCCACCTCCAGCACCACCACTGGGTCCCTGAGCAAGACCCTTAACCCCAAGTTGCTCCAGGGAGACTCACCCCTGTAGTTAGAAATGGAAGTCGCTTTGGATAAAAGGCGTCTGGTAAATAATGATTACAGCAGTTTTTTATACTGTTCCTCATTAAATATGGTTCAATTCAGCTGATCACTAATCAGTCCCTCCAAAAGCAGAATGAGTTGCTTGTGTAGGAATTTAACAGACACTGACAGGGAAATGTTCCAGTCAAAACTCATAGAGACGCTCATTTCAATATAAATTGCAGTAGTCTTTCCTAGAGCTGTAGATAAAGTGAGCTAGACAAAAAGAAACGTGACAGTACAACAGATTCAATAGTACAATTTTATTTAAAACTAAAAAAAGTCAGCATGTTGCAATATATATTATGTATTACCAACATTTTGGTATGTGATGCATACATTGTGCAACAACCTTTAATTACTCCAATATACATGAATGGCTTGTTCCAGACAAACAAACAACACACAGTTCTGATACCACATCAACATATATTTATCCCTATAAACATATTTTCTCTGACTCTGTACACAATACGGTCAAGAAGGCAAATATTGATATTTACATTCATGCAATATATCTCAGAGTAACTTTATACATTATAATACACATTGATCTTCAGTATGTCTGAATGGAGGGAGCATGAGGACAGTGTACGGTAGCCTGGAGAGTGTGTGTTACACAGCGTGAAACGATAGGAATGGTCGTTTACATGATGGACTTGGTGAGTTAGATAAACATTTCAAAACCCAAGGGATTCACTGCTCAGTTGCACTATGTAGGAACATTACATCACTACCATTACATCACATCTTTGGATTTTTAACTCTAGTCAGATCCAGCATGAACAACGAAAGTAATCCTCTTGCCGGGTTTCCACCATATGAACTAATGCTAAACCAGCATCAGTATATCTTGTGTTAAAATCCATTAAATGAACAAAGTTATATACAGTGACTGTTAAAAGAATGGCACAGAGAGCAGCTAAAGAAAAGCAAAATGAAGAATAATTAAATAAATAATAATAATAGAAAAACGTTTTGCAGCTTTTTTTTCTTAGTGCTTCTACAGTTAAAATAAATAAATGTCTATAAAAAGCATGAGTCCCTGCATTGTTTGATTTCTATGCAAAGAATTGTCGTTAATGTAGTCCTTGATATGTAACGCCAATCCAAAACATTTTATTAGTTTCAGTTATTAATTTATCGGTAATGGTAACTTGGAAAGCAGAGCCTATGAGGCGTTATAAATCTATTGTAGGCCTCTGATAATAAACTGGGGCTTTTAAATTATTAGATTGAGTTGCTGGGGAGCACTGTAAAATGTAAAACTAATTCAGAAGGATGAGATAGAACGTGGTTTTGGTTGTCTTCTCATATATCTGAGAATCGGAGAGATCTCGACAGTAATCAGACAGGATTTCCCAGATTTGTACTGAGGACAGGTACTATGTTGTGTATAAGTCAAATAATTTAGACCAATTTTCTCATCATAACTCTTCATGGCTCTAAATTAGCACTACTTTGAAATATCCATACTTCGAATGTATAGCTTCAACAGCGTGGGGTAAGCCTAGAAACGTCACATTTAGCAAACAAGCATACATTTATATTTCTATAGGATGGAAAGATTATTAGTTAATCCAATATATAGTGCTTGCATTTTATTCAGAACTAGTCCCTCCTGTTCCTACAAATAAACCGTTTACCTTTAATGCTTGTTTATGCATTGCTCATAATCTATGGGTTCAGGAGACTTCATTTTAGCAAATATGTGTAGAATGCTTGTATATAAAAAGTCTCAATCTTGCTCAAATACTTGTAATATTATTTTGCGAAAACTAAAATGCATCTGGCCGTCTTTCCCCTACGGTCTAAAAATGTATACAAAACATAATATATTTTTTCTTTAATAACAGAGTATATCCTTAGGAATGATTTTATTGTATATATTATGGCACAGTCTGCACATGCTAATGCCTGAACTGATCTGTAGCTTACGTTTCCATTCTATCGTTTGCTTTCAATTTAATTTCTTGGTGAGCGTTAAGTAAGTACTCGATATAATAAGGTGCAAATATTTGTGCAAGGGATTTAAATGACCTGTGACATCTAACTAAAAGCAAACAAACAAACAACTAAACAACTCTTAACTTTATGATGTAGCCCTAGTTAAATAACAGTCTTTCATTTATGTCAATGCGGCGTGTGTTCTAGTCTTTTTACGAATGATAGGAAATGACAGTCAGTTACACACATACAGGAACATCATCAGAGCAAGTCACTGGCCAGCGAGTATCAGACTGCTTGCCCAATTAGCAATGTTGATTAGCAGCAAATGATGCTAACACTGGCTTTTTAAATATCATGAACATGCACCACTATGATTCAAACCTTTCCAGTTGCATAGTCATACGAAAAAGTTGCGATCAATCTCCCTCTCCTCCTTTCACTTAAACCCGGGAGCACAAACTGCAGGATGTGCTTCAGTCGAAAGTGTATCGGAGCTCACAAAGCAACATGGCCTTCTTTATTTACATGATGGGGGAGGGAGGAAACTGCAGAGCAACACAGACAGAGAGGAGAGCGGTGAGAGGAATCTTAAGACGTCATTGCATTCAACAGAAAGTGCATGCGTTTGATTTGTTGTTGGTGTTTACTGGTATAAAGTCCCCAGGGAGGCTCCGAGGCGTCTCAGGGCCTGACAGCTTCAGCCTCAGGATACTGACAGCTGTCATATGGTCCATCCTAACAATGAGTCTCTGGGCTCCAGACTTACTCTAAACCTTTTGTGTATCGTCATACATCAATCATTCAACAGCACTTGTCATTTAAGTGTATTTTTTTTAGGTATTCGTATCTCCCACTCTGGCAGAGTCATTGCTCAAAGTTCCTTCAAAAGTTCATTCTCTACCTCTCATCCATCTCCAAACCCCTTCAAACCTGGGAGAAAGAGACGGTGTGGTGACGTCAGGAGTGTTTGCGGTGTTACTCTGGCATGCTGGAACTATACTCCAGTGCTGTTGGTCTCCACCACCTGTTGCTTGCAGCGAGAGCTCATGGCGTACTCTCCTCGGCTCGTGCCGTTCTCCTCTTTCCGCAGTGGTTTCCTGGACACAAAACATCAAGGTGCAGGAAGCCGATTAGGCTGATAGACCGCCTCAATATCTGTGCACCTCTCTCAGTCTCCAGTGATTAAATATTGGATGATAAGACGACTGAATTGAAAGAATAATGGAGATCTTCCATTTAAAGTTATGAGATTCTATAGAGGTGGCTCTATAGAAACTTTGCTCTCTTCCTCTGAAAACAATGCATGCACATGCTGATTTTTCTGCTTTAAATAAACAACTCAGACTTTAATTTCCTCTGTAAATCCCCTTATATTTATTATACTTCTCATTCTCTGTTCTGCTGCTGCTATATTCACACTGTGTCACATAGATGTCAAATTCACAGAACATTTCGATGCTTTAACCTATATTATTATATGCGTCTTCAGAATGCAGCAGAAAATCTCATTGTTTAAATGAGCAGTCCTAACATTCGGAAGTTCAAAATTTCATGACAAGTAAAAAAAATGAATGACTGCTGGAGCTGGAGATGTGCTGCAGATTTACATGTTTCACACTATTCTACAAATTGTCCATTCACGAATCGTAACAGAAAATCAGGGCAATATTATGTCTGACAATACTAGCCCTTGTTACAGTATTACCAGTTTCCATCTTATGAAGTGTATGGGACATTTTTAACAAAAGAAAAGGGGAACTATCATGGAAGGAAAGAAGAAGAGACATCGGACTTGGATGAGGAAGATGTTAACGAAATAGAGGAGAACAGACATGACTTAAACATTACTACATGGGCTCTTTGAGGTTTCATTAATGGATCAGTGGAATAAATAATAAAATTTTGTTCTTCACTAAAGTGTTCTACAGGGGTTTAATTCCAATCCAGTTAAAATAACAGAGTTTAGGAACATGGACTTTATAGGCAAATTGCAGCTGCATCACACCAGATTCTGTGTGATGTTCTTACACATTCTGAGTCTGAACAGGGATTTTCTGATGGCAAATCTTTTAGCATATCGTTAAAATTAGTGTCCCTGTCTCACCACTGTATTTGCTGCTGTTGTTAAAGAATATTTTGGAGACACTCACATGAATTTACCTCTAGATTAAAAGGTGGAGAGCATTACACACCAATCTGAAAAAAGTGAGGTGCTCAAATTGAAATATGTAATCAAACACATGTGGTATTCCCACCCACTTTATACATGACCCTCCCATGTTTTATACAAGCCTCCTTCAAATGCATACCAATCGCACAGCCTACAAACTGCACGCTTGACTTGATGTGCTGGTTTTGTATATAACATGCAGGCAGAGTGAGTCAGATCTGAAATGAGTCCTTCTGAATATCACGCAAAAGGTTTAGTGCTCTGGACACAAAGAATCCTTTTATGAAGCGACCTGAAGAGATTGAACATTGCTTAAATGGTTAAATTGCTCAAATACTACTGGACTGTATTAATATACATTGTGGAGATTTAATCTGGCCAGTTTGCAGACACAGTTCACCCATTAGTATTGCCGCCGATAATCTGGTTTAATCAAATGTGCACAAGTCTAATCAAATGCCCCAACAGACAGACATCAGTCATCAAGATATTGCTGAATCATCACATCAGCATTACACAGGGTCCAAGAAAACATGTGGGGGCTCCTAAAATATGGACAAATTTATTTGCAGAGAAATGTGAAGACTGACCTTTAAACAATCTCCCTGGAAGGGGAAGCACAGATGACTGAAACATTAATTCAAAGGATGAAAGAGAAAAGGGCAAAAGATACAAAGAAATTCTGCTGTTAATTTGTACATGCTGATGAACAAAAGGCCACCTAAAATTGCTATTTATTGAAGACTGCAGGGTAGCTGAGTTTTCCTCCAGTTTTCTTTCTCTGAGTCTAGGCACAGTATTGCAATAAGCAGCACAAATTTTCATGGGGGTGAAATGCACACACTCACAAATCCTCCTCCAATATCATAAGTAAATGCTGCATCCAGTCTGAATGAGATGCCACTCCTCATTCTGGCAGGGAGACGAGGGGGATGAAAATGGACATGAAAAAGAAAACAACCTGACCTTTCCAAAGGCTGCTTCTACCGCATGATGGTCCTCTGAGATCTGTCTGGAGGCAAGGGCTAATTTCATAAACAGAGCTTCAGCTCATTAAAAATAACCTGCTTATTCCAGCTACATGTACAAGAACCCAGTGACATGGTGGATGAAGGATGCGTCTGATGGAACGACTCACTGAATATGATAAGAAAGCATTGCTTTCAGGTGGACCATGCTTAAATTGTGTATAAAACAGCACTGACTGGACCAACTTCTATAGTTCCATTTCCATTTATGGCATTTAGCAGTCGCCTTCATCCAAACTAACTTCCACTAGGCTACCACCAGCCCATTTTATGCTCTAGCAGACACTTGAACAAGCACAAGGGCATCATAAAGGGAAATATCAGTGCATTAAAACAAACTCTGAGGGATCTGATGTGGTGACGATGGGAGATATTAAGCGGAATATTTAGGAATTATTCAAACTAAGCTCTGTTTTAGCATTGTTAACCCTATATAGATAACCATGGATATAAATTAGACTAAGGACCTAGGTGGCATAAAGGTGAGGAAATGCAACAAATGATCAACTTTACCAGCAGGTTTCAGTCTTTCTCAACAAGGCTGAGAGATTGTCACATCTCAAATTCTGTGTGAACATTGTCTATGTGCCTGTGGTAAGGAAACTTCCCCAAAAAAGCCTCTGAATTGACCAGTCACAATTTTCACATACAAAATGACATTCTGCAACATAGTTTTAACAACAGCTTTGTTACAGATGTTTTATTGTTTGATCTTCTAAAATTGAAAAAAATTGTTTCTGTTTTGGGTTGCTTTGCATAACATGTGTAAAACACACCAAGCCAGAAGACCCCAAAATCTATTTAAAGGTTATGAAAGGGCACCAGATTTCGATTAAAGCTATCTGTTATAACTAGAGAACGACCGATATGGATTTTTTAGGGCCGATGCCAATGTCGATTTTTTTTCGTCAGCTTTAGCCAATGACCGATATGGGCTGCCGATTTTCTAGAGCCGATATTTGGAGCCGATACGGCTTTTGCTCCCTCAATTTACATCATAAATTTGACAGAGTGATAATAAATATTATGAGTCTCAATTTAAGTTTTGAGCTTGTAATAAAAATCTGCCGTTGTAATATATAATTACAAACTATAATCTACAGGCATACAAACGTTATTTCAGTAATTTTATTCCATAGTTATACTGACGGACCAGGAAATACTATTGTTGCAAGTATACAGAGCATGCATTTGGCATTCGTGTTTCCAATTTCAAATTGGAAATATTTAAGCTAAGT
>JBBMFX010000148.1:3397846-3413763 GCA_037832545.1 Rhabdalestes septentrionalis | reverse complement strand
CCATGTGAGCATATTACCGGGGTTGGGGGAGGGGTTCCCGGATACAAATATTTTGTTAAGTATTTGTCAGAATACCGTATTTGTAAAAAACACGTTATTTGTGCCTTTCTGAGTACCGTATTCGGGTTCGGCCCCACCTCTAGTTGTTAGGTGGAGGTTCACACTCTTTTACTTTGTTCTTGTGTTATGTCAAGAAACACCAGTTAACGAACACTGCCCATGAAGCTCCATTTCGCCTTCATCATTTCAAAAGATGGACAGATTGTGCAATGTTAATTTTTCAATTACTTTAGTTAAACCTGGGCTTAATTGGACCTATTTCAATTTGGACTGAATCAATCAAATGGTAATGATTAGTTGATATTTTGCATGACATATTCATGCATGTTTTAAAGTCTCCTAATGCATATACACTCAAAATGAACCAGTGGCATTGATTAACTTACTGAAACATTTTCAGTATTCAAATGCATGAATTACTTAACATAAAATGTAAATAAAATAAAACTATGTAGATTTCAGTGAAATAAATCTACTGATTTTGACACAAACAGGTTTCTATTCCAAGAAAGCAATTACATGTTTCATTTCAGCAAACTAAAAAAGTTTATGTTGAAGTAACACCTGCATATGCTGACTAAATTAAAATGTGCAGCATAAGGGAAATAAATGATACCACAAACAATCAGTGTTCATAAAGTTTACACCTCTATTTTTGTCAGTGACAGTTACGATGAAAATTCAAATTCTAAGCACTGTGATTACCTGACTGATCACGAAAACTGTAAACATAGTTAAGTCACTTGAAATAATGTATGGATTAGTAATGTGTACTTGGTTAAAAAAATATTTGATAATAGAAACTGTATAACTGCAACAGAGGAGCCACAAAAAGCCCCGTCCCAGTAGAAACCCCCCACCCCCCCCCACCCCAGGCTTCCACCCCAGACTGCCTAGTAATAGCCTGACTTATTTTCATTGGGAAAGCCCATATCCGAATTGCTGCAGAGCTATATATAACCGCGGCCTTTCCACTCTGCAACCTTTTGCGCTTTGTTATTGTCAGAGTGCACACTGGCATCCAATTATAGCGGAGACAGAAAATGAAACTGTCTCCAGGATTCACCCATTTGCCATATTTATTCACAAGGGGAGAAGATTTACACAGAGGGAAGTGCCCCTGCTGTCCCTGGGGGTAGGGCTTTATTCTTACACTGTAGAGAGTAAAAGATGTTTCATGGTTCTGCAGAGTTCACAGGCATGAAGATGCACATATATAAGAATAAATTAGTACAGAATATGTTAGCCGGGTTTTGCTGAAATAATCATGCTTACTATAGCAGTAACATCCTCTCAAAAGTCACACAGACACTAAAAACACGAAAAATATGCTAAGCCCAATTTGCATTTAAAATTTTATGTAGTTCACCCAACCAAAAAAAAGTTATTTTAGGCCAGGGAGCTGACTGTAGTGCATAACAGCGTCTAATAGCACTGCATATTCAGCATGAAGTGAGGGGGAGGCAAGAAGAGCACGATATCCATCTTACATCACCAACAACATGCTAGAACACAGAAGATTCTATGACAGAAAAAACCCAACCCTGAACACGAGATCTATCCCAAATCTCAACGGCAGTGAGATTAATTATTAATAGGCGCAGAAATCATAGGGCACTAGATTTTCCTTCACTGGAATTCTCCACTGTGCTTGGCCTTTCTACTAAACTGCTCAACAGGAAAAAAAACTTCCGCTTTTTCCCTCCAGTGCCTTTAATTCCATTGAACTCATTACAATAAGTGATCCACACCAGGCTCTAAAGCACAGAAGCCATAAAGCGCTGATTGGGATAATAATCCAGGCCTTCACTGGGACGTTTTGGGGACTATTAGACGAAGCACCATTTGCTGTGCATCGGTCATTGGCCATGGCTAAGTGATGAGTTTGCATGCATATAAAGGCAAATATTAAACATGTTTCTCTCTTCATTTTAGCAGACTGGGCAAGCTCATTAGCGAGGAAATAGCTGCCAGCTGGGTTTCCCGTCGGGAGCCGATTTCCTTTCACCAAGTTCTTGGGCAGAGCGGCAACACATGACGAATGAACTGGGCCGGTCTGTTTCCAGTGACTCCGACGTGCCGAGGTAATAACATGCGCCTGTTTAAGAGCCAAGAGGGGACTCGCGACAGCTTGCGAAAATAAATAATTAATTTCACAAAGACATGCGTGTGTAAACATTAGTTTGGATCCCATCTAGTTTTCCTATAACATCTGTACAGTTTCACTTTAATGTGTTTGAGAGTTAGCCAAGGCAAAGGACAGCCGCATGACCACATGAAATGCAAAAAGAACAACACTTCATTTTTCATTTCCACACCAAAGCGCACAGTCTGCAGTTGGATTTCAGATAACAGATTCTGGCTCCTCTCCATTCCATCTAAACACTTCACACTTTGCAAATACAAATGATGTGAATGGTGTTCTTTCTGCCGCCTACATCAACTAAACACAACTTGATGACGTACACCACAGTTTTGATATCCGTTTTACTCAGCTAGCGCCTAGACTGTTCCAGGGTTCAATGTGGTCTGCTGTATTTTTCAGGTGAGGGATGAAGATTGCAAGCCTAGGGTGCCAGCAGTACATGGATCATCTCATGTCTTTTCTACACCTACAAATGTATTCGAAGTGCGTTAGATTTTACTGACCACAGGCAATGTGCCTAAGCAAAAATTCAATTGCCAGTAGCAAGCAGTTGCCGTCTTTTCACACCAGGAAAACCATGAGCCTTTCCGAAACAACGATTATTGGTGGATGAGCGAATCTGCCTGGTAGCCTAGTGGTTAAAGCGTACATAATGTGATCATGGGTTCAATTCCCAAGACTGCGAAGCTCCTCTGAGGTTCAAATATATGACAAAGTTTGGGTTATTCCTTAAAGAATTTCCCATAAACTATTTAGTAGCTATTTGCTTCCATCCCCATTTAGTTAATGGTGTTTTTTAATGGTGGGAACAAGACATGTGCGCTATGGTATCTGGCACCAATATTTTAGCAGCAGATAATGTACGTTTCAAGATGGGGCTTCCATGAATCAGACAAGTTTGTCCAGCACATCCCAATGATGCTCCATTGAATTAAGTTTTGGGGAATGATGAGGCCAGGTCCACACCTACAACGCTTTTTCATGTTCCTTAAACCACCCTTGACAATTTGGCAGTGCGGTAGGGCATGATCCTGCTGAAAGTGGCCACTGCCATTCAGTAATACTATTGCCAGGAAGGGATTTATGGAGGGGTGTACTTGGTCCGTGACCATGGTCAGGTATTTGGAGTGTTTTGATATAACATCCACATAAATGCCCGGACACAGGGTTTCTCAGCAGAACACTGTACAGACCATCACACTGCCACCTCTGCCTTCTTTTCATAGTATATCCTGATGCTATCTAATCCCTGGGTAGGCGATGCACATGCACCCAGCCATACACATAATGTAAAAAAAATTATCAGACCAGGCAACATTCTACCATCGCTCCAAAATCCAGCTCTGATGTTCACAAACCTGTTGTTATTGTTTGGGTGGTAGACAGGGGCCAACATGGGCTCTCTGACTGGTCTGCGACTGTGTACCTTCATACCCCACTAGCATGTGCTTTTTCTGGGATCAGACCAGATAGGCCAGTGGTGGCCATCCCAATATGGCCTCCCTCAGATCCTTACACTTGTCCTACTTCTGACACAACAACTTCAATAACTGAAACTGTGTAAAATTAAGTGAGAAAAAAAAAGAAATCTTTGCATGTTTTCTGATGCAGATCAGTTTGTTTCACACTGGGCAGCTTTTGTTTAAGCATTGCTTAAGCAGTTGCTAGGGGAATGGCAGTATGGGGCTGGTCTTTGTGTATGTCACTCAATTATCTCCTTCTATTCAAAGTAGGCAGTCCTTGGCTGCGCTGAGTGACAAAACCTACCACTAGTTATCTTCAGAAGTCTGGTTTTTAAGCCTACACAGCACATAACCACAGATTACAAGCATTTTCTTGTCTGTAGCCCTGAAGCACTTCAGCTGGCTGCCTCCCAGACAGACTGTGAGTCATGATCTTTGAGAAAAACGTAGCATTTCACAATAACTCATCAGTCCTTCAGCTTAATCCAAGTGATAATGGAGTCTGGGGTGTGGACCCATGAGCCTTCCTGCTTTTTAGCTGCTTGTGTGAGTGATGCGAGCTGTCTGAGGCTATTTCCCTGCCTGCTGCTGATTTGACAGGCATCTCAGCTGTTCCCTGACAGCGCGTCACTGCTACCAAAGCTCAAGAGCAGCACAGGGCTGACACGCCATGTAGCGTTGCTGCTGCCTTCCATTTCACCTCAAAGAGCACCAGCAGCAATTCAAAGAAGCTCCAGCGACAACGCATGACTTAAAAGGAGGTCTGTCTGCTCTAAACAGACACCATCATCATTTGAGTCTTAACATGATCTAGTTTACAGATGTGCAAAGACATCATGGCATAAAGAGCATTATGAGATGCTGTCACATTTTTTTTTAAATATTTGAGACATTTTCTATTCAAACAACTTACACACCTCTAACAATTAAAATGAACAGTTTTGACGGTTTTGACAGTTGGTCAGGGGAACGGCCGCCGCCCACAGGCTGGGAAGAAATGAAAAGTCTGGTAAAATCATTCTTCTGCTTTATGAGTTGCTGATATGTGTATCTAATATTATTTACTGAGGAAAAGTATGAAAACACTGCTGTAATCAACACTCCCCTCTCGCACTGTGACCAGTTGGATGGAAAAACACAACATCAAAGTAATGATTGGCATTTTGCTTAAGAGTGAATTATTCAAGTTCGGAAAATGTTGCATCATTTCTCTTATTTTGATGTATCATCATTTCCTTCCAAATGATGCTATAAAAACAGTATTTTTATTTGGAAAATTAGAAGAAATATTTTTGCAGTGGTCTTGCAATATATTGCAACCCTATTATCTGTATAGCACATTTAACTACGTTTTGATACATTTAAAATGTTCAAAATAAATGAACAGTTTAGAGTTTCTTAGGTTAATGTGCGCAAAAGTATCCCTGTGTTCAGTCACTCATAACGGAATGGAATGATGACCGTTTTTACGCCTACCACAACCGCAACACACATTTCAACTGTTCACACACACGGGAAAAGGGAAGGAACGGAACTCTCCAAACCCATCCAATCAGTTTTACTTCCCTAATGTTTGAGGAGATGAAATTTGCCCTCAGATATGTGACTGATGCTGATGTCAATGTGAGAGATGAGTCAGGACTCAGTTAATAAGACGATGCAACATGAACGCAGTCAACAGATTTTAATGTGCAAACAAATGTGATCTGTGTAACAAATGTGAAACCACAAAATGTAATAAATAAAAATTTCCAGGTGATTTGCAATTGTTAATTAATTGCAAATGGCCTGAGCCTCCAGTTGTACACAAATTAATCAAATCTGAAGCAACTATCAAGGCTATGTTTAGGGCTGCTATGTTGTTTCTGGCCACTTTAAGGACAGAAGACTGTAGGAAAGACTTGGAAAGATGCAGAACAACAACATCAGGCTTCTGCATATGTTAAAACCAGAGATTATGTTTCTGTATAGTTTACCAATCATACCAATTATCAAGTGTGGTGCTTTTGTCAAAAAGAACTCATTTTTAAACATAATCATTGATGGATCACTATCAAGTGATACCTCTGTTTTCAGTATTGGTATTGGAGTGTTGGGGGGAAAAATGATTGTGTATTACATGCTTGAGAATTGTCTCTGGCAAGTGCATACAATAGCATTCAGTGGGTATAAATTGCTGTGTCTACCAGGAACAAACAGGTTTGAGGCTATAAATGTTTTATTTCTGCAATCAGCAGAGAAAGACCCTGTGGACATTTATGGACATGGTAACTTGGGAAATAAACAGAGCTAAAGTATGCCTTACCTCTTAATAGCCTTGTAGCAGATGATGACAGTAAGGAGAAGGAAGACTACTGAAGCACAGCTGACTGTGCCCAGCACCAAAATCTCAACCTCCCTTCCCCAGGGCTTCATAGGTGGAACAGTAGACGGAGCCACTACAGGAGAGAAGGAGAGAGAGAGAGAGAGAGAGAGAGAGAGAGAGAGAGGGAAAGTGAGAAATGAAAAGGGCGACTGAATGGACAGAAGCAGTGCTCCCGCTGTGGCCGTATATTCTCTCTCACCTGTAAAGCTCCGGGTCCCTGTGACAGGGCCGCAGCGCGTTGCACCACTCCATTAATCATCTCCTATCTGAGAGGTGCTCCATTCGGCCCATTACGCAGCCACCCCGCCCAGAAACGTATTAGCACTTCAGGGCCCTCCACCATACCTCCTGTGCCACTTTAAAGTTTGGATGAGTTTTTCCCTGGCTGGGGGAGTGGCGGCACTGCCGTGCTTTATTGAGTATGGATTTTAATGGCACTTATAAAAAAGGCACGGGAGAAGGCGAATTAACAGCCCCCGTCGTCCTCACAATCACACACACAAGTACCGCCTCTACGCTCTCTTTCTCCGTGCCAAGCTCTGGATTCAGCATTTTCTCTGCCTCATCAGCATACAGCATGCAGATATGGAATAGTCCATTAAAGTCAGGGAAAAGCTGCTACTTCTGTGGACTGACAGGATTTGTTATCTCCCCACTGGCAGTGCAACTAAGAGGGCCGACCCTCATTTCATACAATTTCATTTCGAAAGCGCCCGAGCTTCATCAAGAGTCAATGCTGGTGAGCTGCCAATTCTATATTTTACTGGTGATGCACTGGTCCAATATACTGGATCTCTACTGGTACCAGCACTGAGCCTATCAACCAGATCAGAAATAAGAGATCCATTACATTACATTACATTCATTTGGCAGATGCTTTTTTCCAAAGTGACTTACAGTTTGAGAGGATCCATAAATATTACATTGTTTTTGTAGTCAAAGTATAAACAGTGTAGTTGTATAAACCTTCCAGAATTGTTTCTAGGATGTCCATTATGTGTGCTATTCCACAGAGTACATGGAATACAGCTCAAATTCTACAATTTGGATTGGTCAGTGTCAAAAATGGAATTTCCTACATGTCATGTAGATCAAAGTATGCTTGAACAGTCACTTTAGGTGGGCTAATGACAAAAGATGGGTCAGCCTAGTCCTACTATAGGCAATGATATATTCTCCAATGGTCCAGGGTTAGAAACAACTCATGCACAAAACTTCCAACATTTTCTTGGTGGTCAACGGTCTAAAATAAAATGTAACTTGGAGCTGCATGCTGATGGCGTTGTATTACAGACTATAGACCAATAAATTACTATTCAATCAGATGAGCCTTTAATATGTTTAAAACATTTTTCCTCAGTAAATGTTCCCTCGTTTTTCTAGGAACAGTAAACACAAGGCATTTATAATCCTTTATTTTATGTGGTGAATAATATATGCCTGACTTCTATTACTGTAGAACATGTTGAAGAAATGAGGATGGGAAGTTTTATAATGAAAAAAAACATTGGTAGCTTTTCCATATGATACTGAACTACTATAAATAATGAATCATGGGCTTAAAAGAGCCCAACTCTCAGATCCGCTACCAGAAGCAGCATCAGGGATGGTGGCGGCCAAGTGGGAAGGATACTTTCCTCTAGACCAACAGGTCATGGGTTCGAATCCTAACTTGGGTTCAAATCAGGGGTCCGAATCCTAATTTCCTAACATGGGTTCAAATCCTAACCACTGGGTTCCTGAGCAAGACCCTCAAACTCAAGTTAATCCAGGGAGACTGCCCCCTGTAGTTAGGGAATGGAAGTTGCTTTGGATTAAAGCTTTAAGTGTAAATAACAGCTGGATTAGTACAACCATTTATTTTCCTATTGCAACAAACTGTATAACAAAAGCAGCCAAGAAAGATAGGTCCTTGGTAGCATCAGCCTTTTAATGTTCCACATTGGTGTTACTGTTTTTGAAAAGGAAGTTGCAGGCCATGTTGTGTCATCTAAAAAAGCCATAGTACAAAATTCAGTGAAGAAAATGCTGCTGGTAAACAACCACAATCGCTCAGTCCAAACACTGTTTCGAATGATGTAATCCCACAAGTCAAATATTTGTTTGGAGTCAAACGCCTGTTCAACTCACTGAAAGTAGATTCATTTCACACAATGCATTTCATTTATATCTTCTTAAACAGAAAACTTAAGAAAGTGCATATTTGACTGTACAAGTTGCTGTCAGATGCAGAAAGGACCTGCAGGATTGGAGAAGGCTGTGATGGATAATCTGGCAGTGTCCTTGATAATGGTCATATTGTGAACTGCATTTCTCAGCTACATTCATAGGATCGTTATGATTAGAATGGCCTTGGGTGAGGAACCACAGCCCACCTGGACTGCAGCCTCAGCTACATTCCCTTCGCAATCCTCACAGGTAAAGCTCTAATCACGCTTTGCCCTTTTGCATGTGCTCTCCATCTTGTCCTCCTTGTTCCATCCCCTTGGCATCCTACTCACCTGCTCTTAGTTTATATCCCCTCCTAATTATAACCTCCAGCTGGGACTCACCAATGTTCCGTATTAATTATACCTTTCGTCTGGCTGCGGTTTCTTTACCATGCAATGCTGCTGTCGCCTTCATGAGCTTCTTTTCTGTTTTGCCTTTGTTTGCCCCCCTGTTTGACTCCAGCATTCCTTGGTCATTTGTGTTGGCCTGTTCATCATTACTGCCCTAAGCAGCTAATTGTATCATCAGTTGACCTTTTGTTGTTTATTAAAATCATAAACTTCATCAAGCTATTACTGTCATTGTTGGATTTGTTGAAATGAGACTGATGTAAACAAACCTCTGCTTTTAAAGGTCGGGGAATTCCAACAACACTTCACCCAGAAGCAGGTCAGAGTGTCCCAAATGGCACAGAAACTGTAGTGTGAAAACAAGCGCAAGCTGCGGAGGCTGTTTTTAGCTTTGACAGTGATTAACCCACATTCTGTGAGTATTCCCGAAACATTATGCCACACTAAAGGGATATTAATCACAGAGGTAGTCCTCTTTTGCACATCAGCAAATGTATACACTTAGCACCACCATTTATCATCCTGATCGATATTTACAAATTTCGCCATTAATGCTGATTGGAGTCAACCCAAACAAACACACAAGAAAATTAACTGGCTCTCCTATTGATCGGAGGCTTTCGAATCTGTGCTTAAGCGAATGAGAAGACAAACAGTAAACGCTCAGGTTTAATAGATGCTGCAGTCAGTTTGGCATGTCGGCTAAGAAGGAGTTTGAAGACTCTGGAGGCACTGGCTCTGCCTCCTGCTCCCGGAGAGACCCTGCCCTGCATATGCTGATGTTTTCCATGCCCTAAAATGCCTGATCTAACTACTCAGCTAATTAGCAGGATTTAATGCTTTGAAGTGGGTGCATCAGAGCCAAAATAAAACACAAAAATGGGCCGTACAGGGCGGTCGCTGCACTAGAACTGCTGCTGTCTTGCTTGCATTTGATTTGCAGGTGGCTCAGACCCATGATTAAGAGATGTTTGCTAAATGTCAACTTCATTTTTTTTTGTATTAAGCATTGGTAAATATCATGCTTGCCTTGGTCCTCACCCATTACAAAATGCATTTGCTGTTGGAAATCAGAAATATTGTCATTCTATTGTGAGAATGACTGATGACTGAGTAATTGTTTCAAATCTAGCATTCACACCACAAGGTCTGGTATCCATGTTGACACCGATGCCAATATGGAAACTACTTTGATATTGTATTGCAATATTTGGATGCAGAATAAATGTGCTGGTTCAATAACTGCTATTAAAAATTCTGGGCACATTTTCATCACATACTCGTCCTGCACTATGTCAAAGTAAACAAGACAACCTATGCTCTCTTTTTAATAAAAAAAACTAGTCTAACACAAACACATTTCAATTTTAATATTGTTTTTCATATTTTCAGCAGCTGAAGTAAAAAGACAGAAATAATGTGTCTGTTTCTGGGTGTGATTTGAGGACTGCAGCACAGCTTTAACAGATTATCAGACTGGACTTCTTTGTCATCTATCATCTCATCTCTAGCTCATACTCAGCCTCTCCGCAGCATTATAAGTGAAATTTAGAGCCACGAACCGAATCGGAGTGCCTGCTTATGGGGGCTGACTCGTGTGTGTGTTATCTCTGACCGCTGACCCAGAGAAAGGAGTAAAATGGATGATGTTGGGGAATGAGTGTGGCGGCAGCCTGGGAGAGGAGGGCTGTCCTCACAAGACTTCTCAGCCTCAGTCGGGCCAACATATACTCCGCTGCCACCAAAAAACACACACGCAACATGGCTGCTTCTGAAGATGCCCTCTGGGACCAAGAAGCGTCTGGCTCGAGTGAACTCGGTAATTGGGCCCTCGTGTATCTCTAGAGAGGCGAAAACGTGTGAGCAAGGAAACAGGAGAGACGTTTCATGACCATTTATGCTTCAACATCCCATCACTTCACTGCCAGCAAGGAATGCGAATTGTATAGAATGTACATTGAAACTCCCTGAATTCAAGAATTCATTGACGTTAAGGGTAAAAGGATTATTTCTGTATATTTTGAAACCATAATGAAAGTGTGTGTTCTACATATTTGGCCCAGACGGATTTACATTGTTAAGAATACCAATTTTGAGAAGCTAAAATATCTAATAATCAGGAATGTTAGTGTCATGTAATTATGCAATCCAAAGTTAAACGTCATAAAGTCTTGGTTAAATAGTGCTTCAGAGACTGATAGAATTGTCAGTTGTGAAATATCATTATGTGAATATGCTTTATACTTCAGCTAGGCTATGTATGTTGTCACTGTTCAGACACACTAATTAGAAAATGCTGACACTTTACAAATAAAATAAGCCACAGAACAAAAAAAACCCAAATGAATCCTGCCCCCTTGGCTCCTGTACCCAAACAGGCCACAATATGACTAACAAATTCAGCCATGAGTTTACAGTTCCATGCTGGACAAGTTGTGCACCATTTATGTGCAAAAGGCAGAATTCGCATCATATACATTGCGCTATTCAGAAATTACATGGAGGTGACACTGCAAAACACTAAAAACAGATGTTTGAAGTGTTTAGAACAATCAGATGACATAAACTTACTTCCTTTTATTGCAGTTTTGCAGTAAATCATGTCTATTAACTTAAAAAGTCTATTACAAGCCAAGTAGCCTGTTAGCCATCTTTAAGCCAACTGAATTTTTATTATTGATTAGGCTATTCCAAGTCGTCATCCCTCCTTACTTTACCTGTGATTTCACTCAGTGGTCCATGTGAGCAGTATAATAGTCAATTTTTCATTTTACAAGAGTATTTATGGATGATACATTTCTACATATTTTGGTTAATGTTAGAAATAGATGTGTGTGCATGCATGTGTGTGTGTATCAAGTATTTTAAATGCTCATGTAGTCAGATTTTGAAACCAGAACTGTGGATTAAATATAAGTGAAAATTATATAATGCCTCCTGCCTGTACACAACTGTAAGTTCCTGCTGTATTTCAGGTACTGTCTGTGTATTCTACTGGTGTTCTACTGCCCACAGTCCCAACTAGTGGACTTTAATATTTGATTCAACTAGTCTACCCAACTCCAAAGTGCAAATTACAACATTCTATAAATTAATACGGTAATTTAGAAAAAAAAATAGATTTTGCCTTTCAAAACAATGTGCTTAATAAGTTATCTACGATCCGTGTAAACTACACGGCGGAAGGAGATTTGAAGCGAAGTCCTCCTTCTGTGATTAAGGAACAGCATGCGTATCAGAGATACCATGAGGGCAGCTGTAGAGCCAGGCCTATTAGATTAAGCTATTTTTATACCTGCTCTCCAGTTTAATGGAGTTATATTGCTCTGGATTGCAAGGCCAAAACTGATTTCAAAATGAGAGGACTGACAGGCTGCCAGGTATCAAAATAAACAGTAGGCCAGTGCTCAGACCACTTCATCCAATGAAAAAAAAACTCTTAAGGGGTTGGAACGCTAGCTAAGCAACTCCAAGTTTCCCGACAAATGTTTATATTTTAACTGAATGCCAATTCTAAGCCCTTCACTTGGGTTTGGTGGAAACAGCAGTGGTACAGGAGTCCTGCAGATGCACTGATGTATGTGTGGCTACAGGGACAATGTTGAAGGAATATATCAATGGCCTTCATCCACATTAGGGCCTTAAAATCAACACACATCAGAAATCAAATTACATATTACTTCCATACCATGAAACATGTTTTGCCACTCTGAAAAATGTTAAATGCTGTGATAAGATAAGATAAGATAAGATAAGATAAGATAAGATAAGAGGTCCCACAGGTGAGAATGTTTCTTTGTTACAGCAAGATGGACAGAACAAAAGAAGAAACTCCAAGAAAATACAGTACATTCATATATATACTGTACTTTTTGTATTATATTGTTATTTTGTATATACAATTTTATATGACTAAATTAAATCACCATTATATTAGTAAAGGCTATTAGTTATGCGCACACAGGACCAGCGGTAGCTCATCATGTTTCTGTTGATGAGAGTGATGTAATAATAAGATTAGTGAATCTATTAGTAAGTGCCTGACTGATCGGTCGGGACTACATGGCTTACCTGAATTATGCAGGCCAATGAGCTCAGTGTAAACACTTATCTGTCCCCGCTACCCTCAGGAGCCACTTGTTTTGCCCCAGTGTAGCTGTTTATTGATGAATTTTCCTTTTTGAATTTTGCTATTGTCATGGTGCTTCCTCTAAAAATCTGATTAGAGAAAATTACTCCTCTGACTGCAGATGCTATAAGACAGTCAGTGGCTCTCAGTGTTTTGGCACACGGCACAAACAGAATTTATGGCCTAGGACAACATCTAGAAGCAGCCAATTTATGACTGATTCAATTTGACATTCACCCAAAAATGAACTGCTGTATGAACTTAAGAGAATTATGCCACTCATTTCCAATCAGTCAAATAAAGGATAGTCAGCATATACAGGCATTTCAGTTTAATTTATTTATCAGTTCACTGGAAAGCTCTTTGGAACAAAATTAACAGATTTAATTAGTAAAAAAAACAATTTTAGTGCCAATTAAGTATGTAAAGACAATTAAAGACAACAAAAGTAATGTATATCAACATAGTTTCTGTTTGTAAAGTGGCTAAACCACTCCATTGGTTCACTTTCCAAATGCTTCACCTACAAATGCTGCCTTCACATCTACTATTGTGAGATCAAACAAGCATATCTGAAAGACTATGCACCAAAATGTAGCTTTGTTTGTTTGTTTTAAGAGATAAATATCTGACTATTAGAAACTAGAACACCGACTACTAGAAAAAAGCTAGATACGCCTCTGTCACACTGTTTAAAAGTCACATAATGCCTTCAAGTACCAAATGTCATTCTTAGGTTTTAGTCAGATTACACCCAACCTGATGTAAACAAACTGAGGATTTACGATGAATATTCGAATGAATTTCATGATTGAAACCGTTTTCAGTGTTAACTTCTCAACCAATCGCAATTTGATTGGTTAAACAATGTTTCTGCTTAACCAATCAAAACCTGTTTGATGTTCGACACGGTAAAAACAGACATTGACTATCAGAACCCCATGATGGTTTTACACTGACATCACAATTAGAAATAGTAACATTTTTAGTTAAAGTTTCAAGTGGGTTAATGTGATATAATAACACAGAGGTTGTAAATACTTAACTGCCAACTGCCACTACATTCAGCTTTTATACCGTTAACCAAAAGTTATATTTTGATATTCTTGGCTGAAACGGGAATTTAATTTATAGAAAATAATCTTGGTCAGAATCATCACTAGCTATGTTCCCAAACTGCCCCACCCCCCCTCAACCATTACATACTCTTAACAACCATCTGTGTTATTAGTTATACATGTAAATTTAAGTTATTTATCTATAGCATTTATATCCAGCTTTTTGTAAATAGCATAGTGTATTTCAGACAGAGATTTTATTGCATGTATTAGACCATATATAATATATTTGTCTCTGTGCAGTCGTAACATTAGCAGTTTCCTCTGGGATCAGTAAAGTTTTCTCATTTTGATGGATAAAGAAAACATTTTGTGTTTGAGGCCACGCGTCAATTTCCATGTATTTTAATACTATGTTAATGACTGAACTGGCAGACATTCAAAAGGTGTAGCAAAATTGGCCTGTGTGCTTCTCCTGAAAGCTCTGCTTCCTGCTTACAGTGCAGCAGGGACTGGCTGCTCACTCACTTACTCACTCTCTCACTCTCAATCTCACTCTCACACTCTCACTCACTCACTCACTCACTCACTCACCTTCCCACCCCTCCTCTGGCAACATCGGTTACTATGTGAGCTCCAGACTGCCAGCGCTGGATCAGTAACACAGGTATGAGAGCATGTTTCCCTGCCCGGCTGTGGAGTGAGGGACCGCACTGACAGAAGAAGGGAGTGCTTGTGGGCTCCCATCCCCGTGGGTGGCTCATCCACGCTCACGACAGTGTGCAGCGGAGCAAAGGGCAGTGCAGAGCCTGCAGGCACTGCAGCCTCCCCCAACCTACTACTGTTAGTCATACTGAAGCAGAAAACCACTCCATCCCATCACTCCATCATGCTGTAGTGAAGAGAGCAAGGCACCACTTAGATGATTCCAAAGGCAGCGGAGGTGTTTGGAGCTCATCACCACAGAGAGGTTGACCGAAGTCCCTGGCTCGCTTTCCTTAAGCTCCCATTAATTAAAGGCCCAATAGCAAAAATCCATGTAGCTCTGAAGAAATGTTAAGAAAAAAAATGAGTATCACATAATGGTGTAACACAGATGGGCTAACCAATGGTAAAATAACTGAAGGCCATCCCGTTAGCTTGAAAACTGCAAAGATTACAAAAAATTACTTTAATTTACTGAAATATAAACACATATACAGCAGTGATTCATAAACTCTGGCATCTAAGTTTCTCTTTGTCTTTTTCCAGGACTATCATCAAGTCACTCGAGACAACATACTGTCACACCTTCTGGTTTTGCCGTGATGCTGTTATTTAGGGCAAGTACAATGAGGAATGTTTTGTTGGCAAATCCCTCTACCACTGGGGATGTAGAGTAGAATGTCAATTTATCTACCTTTAGAACACCACACTCACTAAACTGGAGAACTGGTTTAGTCGAAACAGGTGTGCTAGAGCACGGAAATCACCAAGCCATTCTGGACACCAGCCCTCCAGGACCAGAACTTGGTGCCCCTGAATAAAAAAAAAGCAAAAACAACCCAGTGTTCCCAGTTTATGCATGAAACTTTTCTGTTGAAAAGTGGGACTAAATTACCAGTGTCCAAGTAGGGGGAGGGCCCCTGAGGTTGTAGGTAGTTGTGAACCTCAAGCTTACAGGGGCCCATGGCCACTACTTGTGCATAGGGCCCAGAATTTGGTGCTACTCCCCTGGTTGTAGACTTTCTGGCAATATTTCCCAAACGATGAATGTCTTCAATTAACACACATGAACACACATAAGCACACAAAACCACAAATGCATGTTTTGGGAATAGTCAGACAGAAAGTGAGATAGGAGGGAGGGAGAGTTCAAGAGTCTTTCCCCCAAACTTCCACAAAGTGATGGGGCAGGTAAGCAAGAGTCACTTGGAAAATAAAAATAAACAAAGAGCTGCCTTTCTGTGTCGTCAGCACACCGACTGAGCACACAGGCCGATTGAGAGTTTGGGCCTGATTTTCACGGCCAGTGGCGCATTGTCTGAAGTCAGAAGCGCATTCCTCTTTAGGGGAGGGGCCAGCGCGAAGCACCATAATCGCAGCAGGAAAAACGAGCAATGCGCCTGGCGCAAAGTGCAAATGGGTTGTCCTAA
>JBBMFX010000148.1:3369577-3397746 GCA_037832545.1 Rhabdalestes septentrionalis | reverse complement strand
ATCTGCTATAATCACAGCGCAGATTTCTGGCGGAAAAATGCACGATGCGCTCGCACGTTATAGCAATGATGCGTTGCACCAGTGACGAAAGCACGTTGTGCCGTGTGCATTATTGGGCCCTTTGTTTCCGATGCTGACAGGATCCTTTCAATTCGATATATAAACAGCACCTGTTTCAGCACAGCAGGTGGGTTAAATTGCTCATACCACAGAAAGTCTGCTTAAAGGAGCAAATCGACCTATATGTGTTTGTAGTCAGAAACAGAAATAAGTAACTACTTGTTCAAATAATTTAATGGTTATGGTTTACATATGAAGTATATTGAAAGCTACAGTTACCGTATTATTATTATTTTACTGTTGATAATAAGACTTTTATTAGTTCATGCATTTCTGTAACTACTTATTTCTTAAGCTGGTTTCAGGCCGAACACGGCAAGCGCTGCGCTTTGCTCCGAAACCCATTGTTCCCTATGGCTTGCGCGGAGCAAGAGCAGCATCGCGTTGCGCCGAGGTTGGCGCAAGTGCTGTGCCTCTCAATGGGCTTGGCTGCACCTGTGACGCACTTTCGTGCGACCAATAAAATCAAAGCATCGAAGCGGGCTAGTGTTAGTTCAGCCCCTTCAAAAAACACACACAAACACACACAGCGGGTATGGAGATATAATGTGCATCAGCAACCAGATTTATTATTATTGCTGTTATTATTAAGTAGCAGACAATCTATGTTGCATTCTTCTTGTGATTTTTACCAGCTACGTTGATATCAAAATGAGATTACAAACATTAGGGATTAACTTCCTTTAACTATGAATGAGTTATATGAGTTTTTAAGTGGCTCTTGAAAATCTCATGCCCCCACAGGCTTTTTCTTCATGCTAACAGAGCTAGTGCTGGTGAGCGCCGGCTGGGACAACAACAGAACAGGAGAGTTTTGAAAACCACGCCCACTTTTTTGCGCCTTGCCCTGCAGCAAGCACGGCGTGTAGAGCACAACTGACTGATTTGTAAGAGAAAGCGCATGCCGCGTTTGGTCTGAAACCCGCTTTACTAGGATTGCAGGTACCCAGGGACTCACCCAGGGTGGGGCACCAGCCTACTGCAGGGCAAATCCACACACCATTCTCTCACTTACACGGTCAATTTAGAATCCCCAGTTTACCTGACGGGGATGTCTCTGGACTGTGGGACAAACCCAAAACTCGCCACCATGAGAGAACATGCAAACTCCACACACACACAAGACCAGGATCCAGATTCAAACCCCTAGCCCTTCAGGTGTGAGGCAACACCGCTACCCACTACACCACCAAGAGTTTTTTGGTTTTAACTTGAAAATTATATATAATAATGATAACCTCAATCTTTTATGGCCCCATTCCTGTTTCTACCGCACTGTTGCAGCACTTTATCCATTTATCCAGCATGACCATGGTTTTAAATCAGGGCTATGAAAACAGATTATGGACACAAATATTATCACTTTTGTACATCTTAAAACCATCTAAATATTTCTGACATTTAAATTCCTCAACTTCTATCAGTGATTCACAAAACCTGTTAGCTGAACCTCAGAGTTAGTTTGTGGCACCCATGTGTATCATCAGCAGTTTCATTATACCCAGAGAATATTTCATTCAAAAATATGAGAGTCAGCAATCTGTAATTACCCCAAAACTAAAAAGCATTAATCAGCAGAAGGTAATGAACATTTTTATGGAGACTCCCCTTTAGCCAAGAACATTTGGTGTGTTTGAGGTTTTGGACTCATTCGCTCCGTCAGCTTAACCTGCCTCGCACTGCCCTGAGCAATTGCATGGCTCTCAGCCAATAACTGTCAATCTGCTAATGCTCCTCTGTTACTAATGTCCTCTCAGATAAGCCAGACGGGAGCACAGGGGATCGATCTGTGGGATATCAGCTGGACAATAAATTGGCCGAGGGAAGGTGAGTGTGTCTGGAGTATTTATGTAGGGGTTACAGGCCCCGATCCATGAAATCCACATGTCTCATGCAATTCCAGAAACCTTCAAAAGAATAAAGTCTTATGTGTTTCAAAAGAGGTTCATTGGAGCCACGCCATCAAAAGCTTGCTTTGGGTTTTGTCAAACAAAATTAAAAGGTTTTTTAGGGAACCAAATTTGACAGGGGGCTTCAGTTCTGGACCCTGACTGTAGTTTCTGGATTTTAGAAATCATATGACGCCAGGTGGCCAATAAGATCCCTCAGCTAAATGACCAACCTCCAGTACTGGAAACTGGATTTAAGATGTATTGTTCAAGACCCAACTCAGCTCCTGAAGCCCCACTGCTCTGCACATGAGGCCATAACTGCAGAATATCAACAGAAGCAACTTAATCATGTTTAACAAGCTGAACCTAATAAAAGCAGGCATGTTATGAACAGATTTGCCACACTGCATTCACACAGTTCATTCATTATCTGCTGAAAGCAGAGATGGCTCAAGCAGCATTTTACAGGCTTCCAGTTCTCATTGCTATTTTTAAAATACTTACTCTAAATAATCACCCTTAAAAATAAGGTGTGACATTTTTAGTCAACTGTGGCAAACATGCAATAAAACTTCATAGAGATCCAAACTCTCACATTTCATAGTGTCCAAAATATGGTTATAACCACAATTTATTAAAATGTGATGATCTTGTAGGTGTAGTAACAAAAGAACCTGTCCTTCACGGTATTAATGCATGGCTGTGGAGGATTCTCTTCTCTAACACAGCAGTGAAATGTTGTGATTGCGATTGCTCCGGAATGAACAAATTGTGATATCAGCCCCTACATAAATACCCACTTTAATTAGAAAAGAGGAGGAGGAAAAAATAAGTAATATTCCTGCTTGAGTTGGAGGTAGTGTGGAATGGATGCACGTTGGTCCAAGAAATAAAGCTTTCTGCACTTACATATTTGAGATGATTCATCAAACTGATTGTGCCTCTATCATATACCAGCCTCTTATCACTCACGTATCACTGAGGATTTTTCTTATCAGTTGGTAAAGTGTTGAAATATGAGTTTGTGGCATCATTGCTCTTTTAGCTTCAATGCCTGTGGGAAGCAGTGCAGTTTGCACTACTGTGAGGTAAGATGACAGAGAGGACTGAGATGATTTTCTGATGGATTTAACTAGCCAGGTATAATTTGTTTATTTTATTGTGGCTGAAAATTGCAATACTTTCTAGCGCTAGAGGAATGAATACAAATGCAATTAAAAATAATCCCTCAATTATAATAAATCTGGCCAGCTCTAAATGACAGCGTTAGGATTTAGACCTCTAGATATGTGACTATTCTGCTGGAAAATGGTTCTGTGGAGATGCTCATGAATGTTTTTAAAGAGTTATAATACCACATGTAGGAATAATTATGAGTATTAAAAACACTTTGAAAATATGAATTAAACGGTTACAATCCATACATGAATGTTAATTATTTGATATTGCAGGTTACAGATCTTATTTCTCTGTGAGAATTTAAACCTGATCATCTCATTGACAATTTACATCCTTGGTAATGGATTTTAAAGGTGTTCTGATGTTAATTCATTACTAATAATGAACTTACTTTAAGTCATCCATAAAGAAATAGAGCAGTCTCATTGTAAAATGGTTCATTCCTCTTTTAGATTTTATTTAAGGGTTATCTGACGTTATCAGACACATATTTTGGCAGATAAACGTTAGTAGCCACCGAGGCTGATTTCTTTCAGTTGGTGGATAAAAGAAATTTCAGTATGCCACAAATAAGTCAAATCTGCTCCATGATGAGATGACATTCAAGAAAAAGAGGATCCTGGATGTTTTTAACCAAAATAATTCCTGTTTCAGTTTCTAAAAAGCCAAAATGTGAAATAATTTTCTCAGTTTAAGAGTACAGTAGGGTTAGTATACGTAAAATAATATTTTAAGATATGTATGTAAAACTACATGCAAAAAGCCAAAGACTTGATTTAAGTGCTACAATTTCTTTAATATAGGAGTATACTATCTCCTTATCTAACCTTCATGTGAATGTCTCTCCTGTTGTTTTGTATTTATGAATGATCTGAATGGTGAATGTAGAGGCTTATATTGATCCTGATCCTGAGGAGTGATGCATTTAGGACAGCTGCCACAGGCAATAGGAAGTGTGCTCTCTTTCTTTATTTATGACTCCATGGCAAAATTCAGAGATGATAAAAATCACAAAGTAAAAGAAACCACAAGATCAGACCTACTTCTGGATCAGATAAAACTCCAAACCAACTACAGTAACAGCCTGAGTAATAACTCAGCAGAAACTGCTACATCCTGTGGTCTGGCGAACAGTGTTGAGGGAACATTAGAAAACTGACCCACTATAGTTGGATGTCCTAAGCTGAACTGAATACACTGCTATGCAGCATATGCTATCAGAAGCATCTTTAACTGCTACATGACAAGACCAATTTATCAGCCTTATAAAATGTCTGACGCAGGCCATCACTCTACTGATCTACAGCTGTGGAATATTTTTTTTAAGTATCTCTACATGTATGACAAAAATATCATGCCAGTGTCTATTAAATTCCTACACAAGGATCTCATGCTATTTAATGAGGTACTGATTAGTGATCAACTGAATCACATCATTTTTAATCAATTTTTTAAAGGGATAAAAACACCACTGTAATCAACAGTGCAGTGAGAACAGTTGGATGGTGAAACACTACTAGAAGTATGTCAAAGGTAATTATTACCATTTTGTTTAAAAGCAAACAAGAGACTTGATTTCTTTTAATTATTCAAGTTCAGTAATCATTGCATCAATTTTCTTATTTTGCTCTATCATCAATTCCTTTAAAATGATACTTTAAAGAACAATATATTAATTTGGAAATTAGGAGAAATATTGCCAGCAGTTCTTAAAAACGAAGGCAACGTTGTTCGGTTCAGTACTTGCACCTACAAAAAATAAAACCTGAGAAACTGATTACTTTTGCAGTGGTTTCTTACCTTTTTCTGGCGCTGTATTTAGCATGACTTAGTATTAAGTTTTGGTGATACAGTAAATAAATGTAACATAATGATATTGGAAGACATTACCACAACAAAGAAAGGACATTTTAAAAACTGGAATGAACAGAAAACATCAGCAAAACTTTTTCACATTTCTAAAAATATTAAATTTTTTTCTCTGGTGTATTGTCTTGTTGGGTGTTAAAAAGTAAAAAATATATATAATAATGACAAAATGGGCTGATATCCAATTAGCCAGATGTTACAATGCGATACAATAAAATGACTATGTGCTGTTTGTTGTTTGCAGGCTCTCTAAAAAAATGTGTCTTCCCCCACAAAAAACTCCTATTGATGCAAAACCTAGCACAATAATATATTTTTATAATGCGCAGCCCTGGTTTATATTATGAGAATCACACTACCATTATACACCGTATTCTGTGCTCAGAATTAAACAAAAAATGTAAGCACTGGTACAATACTCATCCTCACCTCCTCAGGAACAACATATAGAATGTAGTAAAATACAAAAACAGAAGGTACTCTTCAGTGCTGTAGGCACATTTGGGCAGTTTTTCTATGGAGAGTAATGTATGCCTGTTCTTTCACTTCCAGATCCTTGACTACAAGTGTTCTGTCACTTATGTTGTTATGTAACGCACTAAGGTACTTCTCAGAACCAGGCCTGTTTGCATTCTGCGAGATAATTTTCATGTGTTATGGGAGATTTCCTGGTGACCAGGTATCTGTATGAACAGCAGGATAAATGGAAAATGAGATATGGGCAGGAATTATCTTCAATTAGTCACGGCTGTGGCAGAGATCGCATCTGAAAGGCTCACGCCTAACCCAGAAATGTATTTTTGGATCAAACGGCAGCATCACCTGACTACCGGCGAGATGAGATGCCGAGGCTGGACACAAATACGGTTTACTTTGTTAGCTTGTCACGACGTGTTTTCGCATTGGCCACGGATAATTACTCGCCGCGATGCAGAAGCCCTTAATTCATGTTGACATGCTTCGAATTAGCATAAACGGGCTGATACACTTGCAGTGGCCCTCTGGATTTTTGGAAGTGGGGAGGTGGTCTTGACTGACAGGAGGGGGCGACGAGCCGACAGCCCCCCAGGGGACGGACGGGTGACAGGGAAAGGGGTGCAGCGATCATATCAAAGAACAGTTTGTCATTTGGCAGTCCATACATATAAATAAATGCATTAGCTAAAAGAAAGAACACAATAACATTCAAGAAACAATGATACGCTGTTACTATTTTCATCTGGGGGCAATAAACTGTATGAAAGGAGCTGTTTTAGAGAAACTTCTGAACAGACAGATGAAACAAATCTTTGATCTGGGCACATGGCCTTAATCTAAGCAAATGAAGACATCTAAATATATTCTTCTCTATTTATGGCTAGTTACCCTTTAAACATGAATAATCCAAAAGAATGCAGGAACTGAAAGGATGACTGTCATCCCTTTTCGCCTTAAAGAGCAACTACCATTATTATAATTTAATAGAAGGTACACGCCATGCAAATCAAATAGTAATGCACTGTTCAAGGGAAAATAATTAAAATACAAAATGACATGGGCCAGGATATGGGCCCTTTAAACTTCAGAGAGTCATCAGGGAATTAAATATCATAAATTCACTCTGATCTGAAAGAGGAAGGCCTTAGCCAAGGATTTCAGCACCTCCAGGACACCTCCTGGAATTAAAATAACACAGAGTAAGGTCAGCTGTCCTGAGCCACAAACACTGAGAGCACCTCTACTGAATTAGCAGAGTTAGCCATGTGTGCAGCCTGCGACGCATGCCCTTTTTTGGGCTTAAAGGAACGTGTTCCTCCCCAAGAGCCTGGGAGCAATTCCGCCTAATCTACTTCCCCTCATCTACATCCTTAGACGTTCCGCTAAAAATAGGCAGGCTAATCTTGCGATAAAATATGCAAGCACTTTAGTGATATTCCGGACTAAATCAGCTCCACGTGAATGTTTAGATAGGATTAATGAAAAATCGCTGGTGGTAAACGGTGGTGTGTTGGTGCCGGCTTCCAATAGGCCTTCTAATTCGTCCTCTGTGGCCACGATGGGTGGAGATAAGGGGTTACGGCCCAATGGAACCTGTGGCCTTTTTACATTTCCATAATGGTTTTATACACTGCTGCCTCTTAGCTTTGCGAGATTCATCACAGGGGATGGTGACGTGGTTTGGTGAGAGAGTTTCAGTCCACAGCAATGTCACACACACACACACACACACACACAGCACATTCTATCTGCTCACTCATTTAAAACACACATCACATCACCAAAGCCAGGTGGACCATTCCAACCATGATATACCTGGAAACAGCACACAAACACGAGTGCTTTACTGCTTTTTTACAACAATTATACAAAATATAAGAATACATAAGTACAGTAATCTCCCGCTTTTTGTGGAGGTTATGTTCCAAGAGCATAATTCAATTAATTATTTGAGTAAAAAATTACAGTAAAATATAGGGGTAAACATCAATTACGTTTACAGTTCAATCATTTACTGTACAGGCAGCGACCAACAGGTTAAAGCAGAGATTGGACAGCGACTGAGCTCAACAGCCTCTTTTTATTCGAAGTTATATACCTTTTTTCGGTAACAGTTAACTCACCTCTCATCAGCAACACCCACACGTCATGCTGCCCCTACACACGCCCCTGTCATCCCCCCCCAACCTATCCAACCCTTTACCGCTACAGCGGCATAACTTTTTCCTTCAAGGAGCATATCCAGGAGTCTTTCACATTCTCTTGCTCTTAGGTGCATTGCCAGGAGGCGCGGGGCATTTGGGCGGCATCTTACGGCTTTTAGAGGAACTAAATAAAAGACGAGAACAGGAAGGCAGCAGCCAATAACTCAAGATTCAAGATTCTTTATTCATCACAGTGAAATGTATCCTGAACCACAACTTTTGACTGCGCAAACATTATAAACAATAAGTAGGTGCAAAATTATGGAATTCTCTGAAACACACTAAAGTAGAAATGCAAAAAAATAGATAAATAGAAAACTAAAAATGCACAGTCTGAACGGAGCGGCCCGGAAGGGGCCTGGATGTGGCTACGCCACCACTACACTGATTTATATTTAGCTGAAGTTATATTTGGATTACTATTTATGTTACAAAATGGGTCATTTTTTAAATCATTTAGAAGTAAAATGCAGGTGGGGAATATTTGTAGGTTGCGCATTATTGTGGAGATTTCCTCATAAAAAAACCTGATTTGAATTAAACTGGGGGGTTACTGTATATATCTCCAATTTTTGTATCAAATGAAGTTTACATTCCTTCCAATAAGTGGCAAGCCATTTACTCAAAGCTGTACAAACATCACAATGTCAAGGTATTTCTCAGCATTGCCAAATTGACATGAATTTCATACAAGTCAGTATGCAAAGCATTTCATAGCCCATATTTTTTGTCGTTTTTTTTGTAATTTTTTCATTTTCAAAAACAAGATAAGAAAATATAATGCAAACTGGCCTTTTCTTCAGAATGAACTTGTAATATAATGCACGTCATTACTCAGCAACCTGTGCCCAGCAGGAAATGTAGAATCACATAGAAAAGGCTGCAGGCATAGTACAGCACATAGTATTCTATGATGTTACAGTTACATAGTTTTAATGTATGGTTGTTTTGAGGATTGTACTTTAAGTATTGTACTTTATTGCTAAAAGCTTTAATAAACTGATCATTTGTAAAACATTCTCAGCCATTTCATATTTTTGCTGCATTGAGATGAGCCCAAACCATGTTGTGAATAGTTACACACAACTAATGTTGAGTTTGCATGACGGTGAAATAGATCCCTTTTAAAAGAGGAAAGTGAAAACAAGCTCTGTCATGTTGCTGTGAGGGGTGGCAGAGGGTAAAGGCAGTGAAGGAGAGAGAGAGAAGGAGGGAATTAAAGACTTGTCATCCCTCAAATGCACATTAATATTACAAGCTGTTATAAATCGCAGACGTCCTCACTCAAGCTTGTTTTTGTTTCTGCGGGTCAATCACTCATGTTTACTGAAGACCTAAAACTGTCGGAAGGGAGATTGATTATGGCCCTTTTCTGTGCCCAGGCCGTATTGATCTGGCGCCTGACAGGCACCCTCTGATGACTTAAAATATCCACCTCCTGTAATAAACTGACTGGGCTCAGTGGCCTTTACTGCTCTGGAAGACGCAGCGCGCGGCTGGGACAATCTGTCAGAGCAGCTTGTGATCAGCCTTCAGCACAACAGCATGCAAGCCTGAATAAATGAACACCACACGCAAACACTGAACTTGAGAACTGTTTCATGTTTTGCTCTGTCCTTGTTTGAGACTGTGTAGTTCCACCTATGCAGTTCCATTATATTCATGGTGTTTTTTTTCCATTTGAAGACAAAGTGGCCTGATAATTAGAGGTTAGTGTTTTTTCACACACTGTAGCCGAATACACAGCTTCAACTGAATGGGGTCAGAGACGCTGCTAAAAGAAACCACCCCGGGGGGAAATGCAGGAGAGCATATGTTGGACTGGCAGGTGTCGACTTTTAATTGTAGTGGAGAGCAGAGTCCCTGACTTTGCAGTGCAGGGTCTGAGACACTTTAATACACAGCAAAATCCACCCGAGCTGTATTAACGCCTACAGCGCTGGATTATCACCTACAATATTTATTTTACAGTGTTCAATCAACACCTACAGGGCTGAGTGCAACGTTTATACCTACAGTGCATACAGAGTTAAATTTAAACCTATTGGGTCGGTTTCCTGGACAGGGATTAATCCTAGTCCTGGACCATGTAGTGCTGTGTATATTTGGAAAGGAAAGGGTAGTCCAAAACTAGACTTAATCCCCATCTGGGAAAACAACCTACAATGTTCTGAATTTCCAGAATCCTCTTTGGGATTCCTGACAGTATTCAGAGTAAGAGGAATACCAATCTGTGCCTTAAACCAAATGTTTTGTCATTAAACAAGTACACTTACAATTTATTTTATTGGAAAGTATAGTGCTGACTATGAAAATTACACCAAAGTATAGAAATCATCACAGAGCTGAACTGACAGGGGGTCTGTGGGCTCTTACCAGTGGGAGTGAGCAGTCTGGGCGGTGGTGGCGGAGGGGGCGGGGGAGGTAAGGGTGGGTAGCGTCTGCACTGGCATGGCAGCTGGCAGATCCCTTCCACTGGTGCTGCCGGGCTCCGAGAGCAGGACTTCTGGAGCTCTCCCTGGGCGTGCTGGGGACCAGAGACGAGCACAGTGTCAGGATTCGTCAACATAACCCTCAAGTCCCCAATATTCCCTTTCCACTGCGATTGTATCAATTTCTCCTCAACTAAGCCAGCATTCCACCAGCACTACCACCCAACAACCACCTCCAACCAAACAGCATATACAGATGGGGTGAAAAGAACAGTTTCATGTGATTACATTTTTATTTTAAGGGCAGTCATTTTTTACAGAAAAATAAATGGACTGTCATGTCTCAGGTCACATAATTCACAGCCTCAATACCACTTTCATAACGTTTACATAGCAATAGTAATAAACGATGCACAGGCAGGTAACAAACCAATTTAAAAATGGTAAGAATTCAGTAAGGGGTTGGCAAAGCTGCCAGAAAAGCTTCAGTGCCTGAATTGTACTGAATGGATTCAACATCACTCTTCCAAAACTGGTGTTTTGATAATGAAATCTGAAGTCTTCCATATGAATCTTTAACAGTTGATTCTGGGGACTGCTAAGACCCATAGGATGTGATTTATACAATGTTTTCAACCTGTTAAATGATTCAGTGGATGAGGACACTCCCATCTTGAAACAAAAGCACTCTATTTATCATTCTGTCTAAGCAGGCTGGACCCAAAACACGCCAGCAAAAGAGAGTAGAAGAGTCACGAGACCCTCTCACTGTAGGGGTCAAGCATTCAGGCCTGTACGGCTTTCTTATCATCCATCACACGTGCACTTGCCCACCTGTGGAGAATACGGTAAAGCAGTACTGGTTTAACTACACCAGTCTTTCCCCACGTCTCTGTAGTGGTTATGAGTCGATTATGCACTGAAGCCCATCTGTAATATGCCTCTCAATGTAGATGTAAACAGTCTGAATATGTCCTGTATTAGCCACCTGGGGAACTCTTCTGTTTTCCTTTTCATATCATACACTCAGACTGCTGCTTTGGCTATAGTTGTCAGCCTTGTTAATTGATGTCCTTCCCACAAATATAAATACAAATGTTTTTTTTACCATTGTTCCTTATAAAACACCAGTCAGTTGGGTCTCTCTGATTGAAGCTCATTTTTGCCCGTGTTCCATGTTTTTAGTCCCATCTATGTCCTCTTTCATTTAAACCACTTAAGTCTTCTCCTCTTTTAACCAAAGTGACTTACAGCCTTTGCGTATTACAGATTTAGGTGAACGAAGCATTATGAGTCATGCCCAAGGACTCTAATTGGTGTAGTGTGGTGTGTATAAAGTGTCCATTTGTCATTTCGTGAAGACGCCACTGCACAGCACGAAGTGTGAACGGCATGAAATTGTTCTCTGCATTGAATCCGTTCACCAAGTGAAGCAGTGGGTACAATGGTGCCACTGGCAGTCCAGGAATTCGAACCAAGATACCTGGCCACCAGCTGCCCCTTGGGTAGGAATCAAACTGTAACTTGTTTAAAAAATAACTTACCCACTACACTTTCAGTTTTTATTCAATACATTTGTATATATGTTGCCTTCTCATATAATTAGCCTTAAGATTAAATACTAAATAATGCACATTGTAGTTTAAGGAGCTATCCTATTCACTAGACTTCATTTCTGCATCCTTTTTGGCTTTGAAAATGAGTAGCTGTGAGATACTGAATGAAGGGGTTCCCCACATTCCTAACTCTGCTGTAAATATCACAGAGCAACACGGCGCACTTCATCTTCATCACGCCTGCTCTTTTCACACTGGAGCTTAATAGGAGCTCCCTCCCACTAGGAGGGAGAACGAAGGGTGTGTGGAGGCTCAGGTCTTTCCAAGAGCGCTCCCACACACACACACACCCCGTCCCTCAGCTCCCCAGAGGTGTGGGAGTCATGTGGAGCAAAGCCTGACTTTCCCTCTCTCCGACAGGCCAAGGAGGGAACCTTTTCTCTAAAATCATTCAAGCTTCGCCAGGGGCTGAAAATGCAAGGTCTAGTATCTGCACATCAAGAATTCTGTATGAACACATACTACAGGGGGCTGGATGCTATTACTGCGGAGATGTGTATGCTCTGTACCGCACGTAGCAAGGTGTTGAAGGGTTCAGTGACATTTAAGCAAGAAACAGCCTGGCAAGTTCCAGCCCAAGACATGAAGTTACAGACCTAAACATACAGATTCTTTAAGTGAGACCATAAAAGAAGCATTTCTCAGTAAGACTCTTTCAATGCATGGTCTTAAAAAACTCAAGGAAGTTACTGGTGCTGCTTTAAACAGCCCTTGACTTCTGGAGGAGTGAATAATTTTGCTTGGCACTACAATACAGGGACTACTAGGTGTGGGAATGACCACTTTACTTTGGACTTTTTAAAACATGTGTGTTATTCTCTTTCTAGTTATTTTCCAAATTTGGCAGTGAAAAAAATTACAATTGCAAATAAATGAAAATACAAATAAGCTGCATCATTTCAAACCAAAGGACAGCTGCACAGCAACGTTGGATTGTGATAGCAACTATAAAGCAGAAGAGCCATGCAACTCTTCATAATAAACAAACCTCATGCACATCCCTGGTTGTGTTATCCCCCCTCGACCACACGTACCTGTAACAGTGGCAGGAGGAGCGCGAGAACGCAGTGGCCAAACAAAAAAGGCAAAGCCCCGAAGGTGGTCGACGACAAATTTGGGACAAACATTCCTCCCGTCTTTTCACAGTCCACCTGTCGAGGGCACGGAACTCTCTGCGCTGGCTGGGTTCAGTAATCCAGGCTCTGAAGGGAGAAGCGTGGTCCTCTGAACATTCCTGCCCAGTTATCTCATTGGTGGGTGGCATGAAGAGCCCAGAGCAGAGTGGGATCCGGAGAGGAGAGCTCCGCGTGCTGGGGGGCTTAAAGTTGGAGGTGATGCTGCTCTCGCAGGCTGGACCCAAACTTCTCCAGCCCACGAGACCCTCGATCAGACTTCATCTCCTGGCACCAGCATGCGGGACTGGACGATGTCAGTGGCGCGACGCTAAAAAAAAGAAAAAAGTTACCCTGCGATGCTGTGGCAGGGCTGATGCAGATGGAGGTTCTACCTAGAGCTGCAGGCTGGAGCTTCTCCCTCCTCGACACTTCTGAAGCAGCACCTGAGCTGAGAAGACACGTGCAGAAACGCGGATGATGCCATTTGCGCGATCGAAGCTGTCCTCCTGTCTCCCCGCGTGGCTGTCCCACCTCCTCCCGGACAGAACCGAGGCTCTCTCTTTGGGGAGGGCTGAGGAGAAGGTCTGGACCACCGCAGGGTTCGGGGTAGACTCCTCCAGCTGCCTGGTTGGGGTTCCTGCCTAAGGGTTTTCCTTTTTTCTGTTCAGAGAGTTGAACGTGCAGAGTGGAACAGGAGAGAGTTGGAGCACATGAGGAGGGGAGGGGGGCTGAGTTTAATAACAGCACACACACCTCCCAGTGCTACTAATGCAGTTCAGTTATGATATATCAGTGAAATATCTAGAAATCTATAAATGGGCTTCTCTTTTTCTAATAGGCTATGCATAGACTACAGGTATAGCTATAGTATATGTATATTAGGGCACAGGTATATACATATAGCTTTATTATATGTGTGTATATATAATAAAAAATGTAAAATATATATAAAAAATAAATATATAAAATAAAGCTATATGATTATTATATATTGCCTGGCTATTTAGCTATGTAGCTGTAATATAACCAAATAGCTAGACAATACGGTTAATATCACATTAGGCAAATTGACCCATTTCTATGTTTTTGGCATTTTTTCCTTGTTTTAAATGATCTCATCAATTGAACTAACTGCAGTTCATTTTGCTTGGTTTACGAAACAACACTTAAGGAACTACCATCCTACTTACCAGGGCAGAAAGAGCATTTCATCTCATAGTCCTTTTAAGTATTTAAAAAGATTTCAAGTGTCGACAATAGGCTACTAATCCTGGATATTCTTACAGTCCTATTATTAGAATATTAAACATGAATAAGATGCAAGAAATGTCATTCATTTTTTTGTTTGTTTTTCAAATTGTCGTACCATTTTATGTGCCTGGAGGGATCTGTTATGAGATTGCCATGTTAGATGTGAGATTTTCCATTAAAGTTAGATTTATAGTCATTCATTTTGGGGGCTCTGTTGCCAGTGTTGGAGTGCATGTGTTAACAGAAGTGTTAATGGTCTCAAAAGGTTATTAATCAACACTAAAATTGCACACAACACAAATTCTTTATCACTATTCAGTGTTATAGTAACACTTGATATGCCAGAACATTAAAACCACTGGCAAGTGTACTAACATTGATTATCTCATTAGAATGACACCTTAGGGGTGGGACATTTTTAGCAGCAAGTGAACAATGAGTTCATGAGGTTGAGGTGAAAGGAAAAGCAAGAAACATGAGCACGGATCTTAGTAACTTTAATAAGACAAACATTGCAGTGTAATGGCTAGTACCTTCCAAAAGAACCATGGAGCAATCGAGACCTGAATTGATGTTTTTTACTTAATGTTGACAGCCAGGTTTGTGTGCATCACTTTGGTTGGAGAAGAGATGGAACAAGTTGCACTATAGGATGATGGCCAGCTGGCAGAGGCAGTGTGATGCTCAGGACAACACCCTGCAGGGAAACCTTGGTTTCTGGCTTTCATGTTACTGTATAGTTTACTAATTACTTTGATATGGACCACCTACCTAAACTTCATTGCAGACCAAGCACACCACTTTATAGTGCTCTCTAGTGGTAGTGGCCTCTTCCCTGCCAGACTGAAAAAATGGTTTAGGAATGGTTTGAAGAACAGGAAAAATATTTCAAGGTTGACTTCGCCACTAAATTTCTCACTTTTCAATTTGATGGAGTATCTTTAGGATGTGGACTAGTGTGATATATGGAGGAACCAACTCACAATGTACTTTAGGACATAAAGGAGATGCTGTTAATATTTTGGTTCCAGATACCACAGTACACCTTCAGAGGTCCTATTGAGTTCAAGTCTTGATGGGTCTGAGCTGTTTTGGGACCCACACATTATTGGGCAATTTATGTTATGGCTGGTCTGTGCATATGCTCCAAAGTAATGCTAAAATCAGCCATTTATGAGATAAGATAATCCTTTATTAGTCCTATTATTGTAACTGCACAGTGCAAAAGAGGAAATTAGAAGCAGCCGCATAACCATTTGAAAAAAAACCCCCAATATAACAGTAAACATGAAAAAACTGCACACTACACTAAATGTGCTTCAGTCATTCTCAGATTTTTTTCGGAGTCATTCTTAGTATTTTTTTACTAATAATTGGCCATGGAAACAAATTACATAATTTCTCATGCATTTTAGTGCTATATTCTTAATAAAATTATAATTCACTAATATTGTAACATAAACATAAATGTAAATTCAGCTACATTTCCATATAAAATATAACTGTGTAAATGTTTTGGTTCTAGTGAGAGAATGCACATCTTGGGATGATAAAATGTTACTGTACTCAGAGGCAGGAGTTTTGAAAGCAATAAATCTAAGACCAGTCTTCCTTTCCCCCCATGGTGCGTCTCGAGTGTTCTCCTGTTTTGTTTTGATCTCTTTACTGAAAATTAAATTCATTTATAATTGTATTTACCTGCTTATAACAAAGCAAACAACACAGCGTACCAAAGAATACACACATGCATGAATTACAGGACAGTCTATACAAGGGCAACATCAGTATTTACATGCCAGCACATGATATTTCAGTCTAAATTGAACAGTACAGGTTTACCTTTAAATTTTATACAAGGTAATGTTTAAAGCTGAGTTCAAAATTAACTTGTGCTTTGAGAGCATATTTGGGGCATATTTAGGGATTACACAAAAAAATAGAGATTTTTACGTATAATTTATCCCATATATACATTGCACCGCACATATTGCACATATTTAGGTGTTGAATCCCAATTTTTGTCCCTCTGAAAGTATTTGATAACAAAAAAATTTATTGTAACATTGCATTACATTATCCTTCAGGCCTATAAAGAGTTTAGTTGGTTTGTAGCAGTGCTGGAGGAAGGTTCATTACTGCTGTTACTTCTTCTTCCACTTGATAGTAAATTTCATGATTCTGGTCTGCCTGGAAAGATCCATCATAGAGCTCAGACTTTCCGTCTCTTTCTCTGCCAGCCTGTGGCTTATGGTGATGGCTCAAGTTTTACTGCCTGTGCAAAATCCACTCCTTATTTTAATTTAATTAGACAGAAGTGCTCTCTGATGTGATAATCCTGGATGGGGTTGCTCCATTAGATCACCACAGCCATCAGTTCTCCCACAAATAAATTGAATCTTAATTTATAGAGCTTGTTTTATGTACTGAGAGTGTGGCTGCCAACACCTGACTGTGTCTCTGGGATGTGGTTTCCTCAGTTGCAGGGATCACTCAGAGACTGATTTTACAACCATCTGGAGAAGAATTTAATTTACTCAGGGGATGAACACTGCAATCATTAATTTGAGCCTTAAGCCCAACTCAGATCTTTGGCGAAAACATTAATCACTGGGAGTTTATTAACTTCTGATATATTTAACCTTTGGAGAGCTAAGCTTCCCTCAAAGTTTCATTGGATTACTGAATTTCACAAGTTCCAATATTGTATGTAACGTATGAAAATGTATGAAGAGGGACCAGTATGTGGATGAAGTCAAAATGTCACTTTGAGGGCAGTTACATTTATATGCTGTTAGCTGCAAATAAAACGCAGACTATAAATAGAAGAGTCTTGTTTATTGGTCAGACGGGCTTTCTTGCATCATTCGTTCAGGGTAGAGACGGCTAACAGAAGGTACAGGGCTGATTTTAAGTATGATTATATTTGCATCCTGTGTCTGTTGTTTCTCAACTTATAAATGTCAAGAAATTTAAAGCAGGCCATCATGAGGATTCAGAACAAATCGAAGATGGAGCAAAAACGTCTGATGTATAAAGATATGATAAATTGTTAAGATCCAAGAACCCACTGATGGGCTCGCCAATAAGTAACCTAGAGATCATGAAAGACCACAGGAAAATAGCCTAAGAAACAATCAGGAATCATAAATAGCTTGATAAAACATGACGTAGTATTGAGTAAGTATGGTTATACTGGCCCATAACCCTAAGTTGGGTGAATTTGGGTCAGCTTATAAGACAATTTTGTGGGTGTGGGGTGCCCAGTTGCAAAATGTCAAACTTACAACTTACTTACCAATAACTGACATTACTAAAATTGTAGGTCAGGTCCAGGTCACTGATTAATGAATAATTTGTGGGTTAAACCAGGCAGATTGGGTCTTATAATGAGTTTGGCAGGCCTGACCTGCCCGTAACTAGTGTCTGGTAAAGAAATATGACTTGCAGACTCCTAGCAATCATTGATGGGATAAGATTTACAAAAAATCAGAACACAATAACTGTATTAGATTAGATTAGAAGATTACATTCATTTGTCCAGTTACTTGGCGTTAATACAAGTGCAGCACTTCCTATGTGGCTCATTGGTGTAGCTTACATCCAATGTGAAGAAACTATACAAAAATGTTTACTCCTTCTTTGGTATGACAGCTAATAATGACCGGACCTGTAATCACATGGGCAAAAGTTCAGTTGCAAAACCAGTAAATGAAGCACAAGTGTGCTTCTCTCTTATAAGAGACAAACTCAATCACAATCACAAAGTTCAGCATTTCTGTTTAGAAGTTTCTGTTTTAAATGAACTTTTTAAAATGTTCACAGTCTCTTACCTTTACCTGTGGACAAATCAACATTTGTAAATTAACATTTGTTGAATCATCGAACGTTTGCTTGAATGACCTCATTTCTTGGACTGAATTCTGGGGATTATTCTGCCATGGGATATTAATGTCATGATTTAGTCTCTAGACTACATGGATAGTCTATCCTTTCTTATCTAGGGTAATGGAAGAAGATAAGGCTCCAGATAGACATTCAGTTCGGGAACAAGGGATGATGGCTGAGTAAACTGCGTCACGTTTGAAGACGTTGATTCTCCAGATGAGATGATTACTGGTTTCTACTTACACAGGACCTGTTTTCAGTCACTGGTATCCACTTTTCCCAGTTCTCCACTTGAGTACTTTGTTTGGATGTCTCAGGAGATCAAATGCAGGGTTGTCTCTTCAGCAGAGTGAGAAATTTGTTGTAGCATGAGGTGTGATTTGATATGACAATAGGTAATTCCTGAATGTGAACTGAACCATTTCTCATATGTGAATACAGCAGAGAACACAGTGTCACAGTGTGAAATGTGTTCTCTGTATTTAACCCATTCACCAAGTGAAGGCAGCCAGTGACGCAGCACCCAGGGAGAAGTGTGTGGGGGTGGTACTTTGCTCAAGGGTTCCTCAGTGGTGCCACTAGCTGTCCTAGCCATTCAAATCTATGAGCCAACAGCTGCCCCAAGAAGGTCCCAGTGGAGGACTGTGTAGTTTGAGAAGCCTTAACAGTTTCTTGGCCTGTACAAAATGAGCTCAGACTTGAATGTCTTGAACTTATCAGACACTAATCAGTTATTACTAATGAGCTGTTGTGTTAGAACGAAATGGCAGAAGAAAGGTCTTAGTTTTTCTGATGGTCCTCTGTGAGGAGATGCTCTTCATTATAGCAACGTCAGGCTTCTTCTGTGAGCATCAGATACAACTACAAAGATGTGGTTCTCAAGTTGTCAAGCAAAGTCGGCACAGACACTTCTGTTCAGTCCTGTGGATGTGATGGAGCCAGCTTTGGGACTTTGCTTTCTCCTCTATAGCTGTATGCAGGCCTGGCAACCAGACTCATATGTGTGGGATTTCTTTTATTCACACAACACCACAGTGTCCAGAGCACAATTTCCCTTTTATCAAAAGTGGAATAATGACAGAGTAGAGGCACAATCGGCATCCAGGATGGAGTAAATATCACATGTCTTCACTTTGTGTTTCACTATGTATTCACAAGCCTGACATCAGTCTATCTTACCAAACTTCTGTCCTCCCGGCAAACCTGAAAAATGGTCATCAATGAAGTGTTGACCAGGGTTCTGCCATATTCACCAATGAAAACCTTGGAGTGATTATCCAAGTCTCCAGTAGGGGTCCTGATTCTCCAGCATCATCCAGGATCGCTTCTTGCCAAGTCAGATTTTTCCCGATCCCTAGCAGGGCCAAACAGATGTACAATAAGAGAAGCATTTACTCTTCCACTGACACTAACAATGCTGAAACAGCATTAACTGTTAGTTACGTATATGTTGCTGTAATACTAGCATTTGTGCATATAGCGTTGAGTATTTTGTATGTTTGTGTGTCTGTGCATTCGTAACATAAACAAATTCCTCCAGGGTTAATAGAGTTTCCTGATTCTGATTCTGATCCAAGTAACAAGAGTAAGGTGCTGCAGCTAATCCATAGGTTCTGATGCCACATTTGTATAGATATTATTGCATTACATATATATTTTTAAGCATTTATCCCTGGAATTCTAAAAAGGTTTTCTGCAATTCAAAACATTTAGAAGTTACAATTTTCTAAGCAGGTCATAATTCATTGCCAATGGGAATCAAAGGAAGGAGCTCCCTTTTACGACAGGCAGGAGGCCAAGTCGATACCATTTCATTAGCTGAGACTTGGGACACCGCAGAGTAGATTAGAAATGGGCAGAGTGATGGTGGAGGTGGGGAGAGAGCGGGCAAGGAGTGGTGTATTCTGACAAGAGCTGATCCAGCTGTTTGATGCCAGGAAGTCCTGCAGGGTCTGCAGTCAAGCTCTCCCAGCCTGCTGACTGACCTTAAAGAGCGTTCTAATCTAGTTAAGCAAAGCGATGGATAATTAAGGTAGACTGGTCGGATCATTCGTCCGATACAGCCTGGCCCATTAGGCCTCTGTTCGATCAAGATCAGCCCTCGCTGAGTGTCTTTATTTCCTTCAGACTTTTAAGGCTTTGCCTTATCTTTCTACCTCTTTATCAGTTCCTCTCAACTAGGCCTGTTCGTTTATTTATTTCTTTATTTTCGCTAACCTGAAGCGAATTGTGACTGGGATGGACTGCAGCAGTTTTATTTTTCGCAGCGTTTATGGGGAACTCTGAACCCCTTTGCTTGACAGATCTGCTGCTGATGAAGTTAGCTCCAGGTTTTCGGCAGTAAAAAAAAAAAACATAAATGTAGACTTGGCGTCTCCTCAGCGAACATGATGTCACTGATGTTGCTCCAAGGGAAACAGAAGAGGGCTCTGTGAGTTATGTGGAATGACTTTAATAGGCATTATCTTTCCACATCTTTAGTGTCAGGGTAGGAACGCTGTGCACTCCACAGTGCTCTGCTGCTCTGAAACATGAGGCTCCACAGCTGATCCCAATCTGCCCTGGCCCATGGTTGGCTCCATGGCGTAATGTGACATAATGTCTAGAGTGTTAGCGTCTTAAAACGGCACCTTAGTGCATCTGACGGGATTTATCTCCACCATTTCTCGCCTTGGGTTTTTGAATGGCAGCAACTTTTTCGCCTTCAAAGTACCATTCCATTCTGGAGGATCTGCTCGTGATGGACAGAAAACGATTATATTGTGTTGAAGTCACCAGTTTCAGCCTTTTTTCCCATTTCGCTGACTTGAAATAACAGAAAGGCTCGAAGCCTTTCATTTCACGGAAGATAAAAACGATTCATTTGCCGTTCAATTTGAAGAAAAGAGGTTGGCCCATTCATTTCCTGATGAGCATGGGAAATGGAGACTCTTTTGCAACGCTACACGAATGGCAAATAATTACATTTGCAATCATTTGCATCTCTGATTTGAATTGGTCATCTATGAAAGACTGCTACCGAGCCATTTCTATTGTCTGTTTGCGGTGAAAAATGAACCAATTTAAAAGCATGCCAGATAAAAAATAGTACATTACAGAAATCTCTGTCGCTGAGAAGAGCAGTCTTTCGCACACACACTTCAGTGAAAGGACAAAGAAAGACAGAAAGAAAGAGATAGAAACATAGATAGAAAGAAAGAAAGAAACAAAGAATGAAAGAAAGGATCTGTTCTTTTGAAAATATCACTATTGGGATCACTTTGTAGCTGCGTAGCAGTTTTATTGATTGTAAGGAGATTACTTGCTCCATAAATGTTTTCTGTCATTTGAGGGGAAATAAATCACAAGTGTGGCGTTAAAGACAAAACTAGCAATCTGTGTCACGTTGTGGCGTTTTGATTTGCTCTAACTGTCTTTGAGCTGTCAGTGAATTACATACAGAAGCATAACTGAGTGTCAGCTCCAGTAAGATATTGTCAAACATCTCTTTAAGCTGACATGGTCTTTCCATTACTCAGTGATGTAATGGTGTGTCATGCTGCGTGCAGGGCCGCTGGGTATAACTCAGCTGAAGAGCGGGGCCCGTGTTGTCCGAGGGCGGCGCGGGGAGGCTGTGTCCTCAGCTGGATGGTGGGTGATAGATGGTGCTGTGACAGCCATTCGTTTCTCGCTGGCTTTTTTCCCTCCAGGTTAAGGTGTAAAGTGGAGTCAGCACAGCCATGGCACAGTGATTTAAGGCCTTTGCCTCATCAGGAAATCGATCCTGGGCTGAAGGGGCCCGGTTGCCGCAATGCTAATCCAGCAAGGTATCCCTCAGCTTCCTGGGAGCAAAGCACTTCTGCAAATGGATCTTGTTACATTTCTGATACAACATATTGTCCCACATAACAAAATGATCTGATACTGTAAGCATTTTCTGTTCCTCTAAGAAACGTAAGTCCCCAGTTATTTTATTATGAAAAGTTTATTGATCTGGGTCACTTTAGCTCACAGTGGCTCGGACACTGAACTGTTTCTGGTGTTGACCAAAACTTACATTAGTGAGTATTGAAGTCATGAATATGGAATCACTTCAGCTCTGAAATCTCTCTTGATGTCCACAACCTTTGTTTTATTATTCAAAAAATGTATGGAAAACTTTAAATTATTGAGTTATTAGTTATAGAATTGATACATGAGCTTTTTTTTTCTAACTCAAATGAACAAAAAAGGAATTAAAACAAGTTGCAACATATGTACGTACACAAAGTTTGCCATTTAAATTCAGTTTTGACCCCAAAAACGGAATCATGAGCCCCATGTACAAAATATTCTAGACCAATTTAGATACATTTGTAACCCATCTAATCTCGGAACCACTTTCAGATTTCTAAAGACATATAAGGTAAATGAGACGGCTGGGGAATAAAAACAATCAAAACATCATTTTGGGTGGAAAAAACAATACCGTTAAAAGAGATTCAAGTATTAACCATATGTTATTTGAATATCTGCATTTGAAAGTGCATGATATAATATGTAGAGGAGAACCCCCAGGGCTCTCTATTCTCACAAAGAAGGCCAAATCATTTCTGAGAAACTTAAAAGGTTTAAAGAGAAAATTATTCAATCTGTGTTATTTCATTGTTTTATCTAGGTAATAAACTCTACCATCGTTCAGAACTTCACCATGTCAGATGAATCATCTACAGAATTTAGGAAGTGATGGTGGAATCAACTAATCACATCTTGATTTCCAGCTGTTGACTGAATATGAGCAGCAAATAAACAGGGGTGGTTATGTCTGTCACGAACCTCAGCTGGTAAATCTGCTGTCATTTATTTGGTGCTGAAATACTCAGAGAATCCCATAGAGGCCCTAGCATAAAGTAACATTGTCTTAGAAACATGTTTAAGCATATTTTGATATTTATTGTCTAAACTGAAGGCCTATAAATTGAATGTATTTTGAAGGGATAACATTCAATTTGAGACTATAATATAAAATATGAAATAAAACGAAAATAATAAATCACAGTTCAATGCAGTATGTCATGAGATAATGCTTCACAAATCCCAGATCTTTAAAAAATACCAGTAAATGTTACTGTGGCTGGAGCATCATGATATGATTGATGCCTTAAATGATTCTCACCCCTAGAAAAACTCTGTCGCAGTTCATTTAACTCACTGATGAACAGCACTGGTTTTACCCTGTGGGAAACTGTATGTGCTAATTTGGTGTGTCATTCACTCTTTAACCATATAATTTAACCCTCTTGCTTAAAAGAGAAATAAGGCATATTGATTTGCTTCATTATCTTTAAGCTGCATTAGTGCCCTCCTAAGCATCGTAATTAGTGGCTCTATGGACCTCTTCTACAGAAGAGCGCCAATGATTGTGTCCTACGCACCAGCGCAGCTCTCTTCTTAGCCTCAAGGTCACTTTAAAAAGACATCCAAGCCGAGAATAGCTTCAAGTGCCATGACAAAAGCATCCTTCATCTGCTCCAGGGAGAAATAGTTGACGCCACTCCACAGATAACAGGACATAAGTGAACTTCTAGTGCTTTTAGCATTAAAATAAGGAGGCAAAACACACTCATCAGTCTTTTTTCCAACAGGTTTGTGTTGCTACAGGTCTATCTTTAGCCTTCTCCATGGCCGAGCACAAGTATCCTCTCTTGTAGAAAGCTCAGGCTTCGAACAGCAGTCAACCTCTTTCCTATGTCAACACATTAGTTGATTATTTCTGTTGCAGGCAGGAATAAACCATAGGCCACTAATGGCAGTGAAGTGCTCTTGCTCCTTTAGAATGTTAAACTGACATTCCTATTAAAGAGCTATTTTTCTCACACTACGATAACACCCATGGCCAGAAAACAGCATGCTTAACTGAACTGCTGACATTAGGGGGATCTCTGCAGCTAAACAAAAGCTGTGACCGCAAACAGTGTTTACATGCGGTAGGTCATAAACATGGGGGTCAATGGATTCTCTTTGTCAGGGAACCAGCCAGAGCTTGGTTGACTTTAGAAAGCTAAATTCCATGTAGTGACTTGCAGGAATGCCTGTTTTAGAACTTGTTGGGTGGTGTCAACAATTTATCTTGGTGCAGAGAAAGACAATCCCAAAGTATTGGGATGCACATCAATTACACAAATAGCTAAGTCATGTTTCAGTATTTTGTTTGTCCACCATTTGACTTTATTGCAGCTTCCATTTTGTTGACTTGTCTTCATTTTTTTCTACATAAATCTGCAGGGATACACAAAAAAAAATGAAACCTTGACTTTAATTAATTTTTTTCTGGTCAACATGGTCCACGAGATTTAATTATGTAACTTGAAAACAAAGCTGAGACATAGTTATGTGGACCTTAACAGAAAAAATCATTTCAAGTCAACAAACACAATTCTTGTAAGCAAACTGAATATAAATAAAGTAAGTAAAGTGCACAACCTTCTTGTTCATGTTTTTGAGTGATATTCTTCAGTATAGCTTGGAAGAAACTCCCCCAAAGTTCACTCTTAGAAGTTGGTTGCTTTTTCTGCTGTTCACCTTCCAAGTTACTACCATTCACAAATAGACACTCATCAGTCTATAAAACCTCCCTCCACATCTCGGATGTTCAGTTCGGGTGCTTTAAAGTATATCTATCTATTTTCCAATGGTTTCTTGGCGCATCATTTCAGATCTACAGTGCTGAATTGTCTTTTCAGAATCTAAGGGCAGATTTCTTTAAATCAGATTTCAGGTCAAAGTGGAACTTGATATTCTTCCCTGTGCTCTTTATTTGGTGAGAAATCTCTGTTTAAGCCCTTTTAGAAACACATGCGAAAAATATGTGTGATGCAGCTGAGGTGTGTTTGAGTAGTTGCTTGAACAAATTTTACTGTCTCTTTGAAGTGGCTCAGCTTTAGCTGGGAATACAGCAACAGTTTGGATTTATAATTGGAAGGATGGAAGTTATACAAACGAGAAGACAATCTAAATACAGAAAAAACAACAATCGGTGTAGGGGGCTTCTGTGTAAATTTTTTGTTTAATCTAAATCACAATTGATGCTGGAAAATGAATAACATTTTCAAGGTCAACATTCCTCTTTCACTACTTTATGAGTCAGGATAATGATGGTCATGCAAACATTTCTGGTTCTAGGATTGAGACCATGACAAACGAATGCCTCTGTAAACACTACATACACTCTCTCACATATGTTTTCTTCTTTGGCTTTGATCTTCATTATCTTCTTATCTCTACATCTCCAAGTTTGCCTCACATACCCTTGCAGATGAGAACCTTGTTCATCATATTGTGCACACGGATGTTCCTTCAGTGCAATTTGTCCAGAAAAGCAAAAGCCCTTTCCCTTTCTCCCTTAAGCTTTCCCTTCAAATCTGATCAACAGACATCAAAAGAGCAAATTAACATCTCAACGATATGATGCAGTACGTTCTGTAGGTTTGATCATGTTTGATATATTATTTAGCTCCAGTGATATAATTAGCTCATGGTCCTTTGTTCTTTTGTCCACATTAATATTTCCTGTATTTTAAAATGTTACAATGCCTTTAAATGTGCAGGCTATTTGAGGGAGGTTGTAAAGGTGAAAGGGATGGAAGGTCCATAAACCCAACCATTGCTGATGGCAGTGCAGACCTACTGTGAAACAAAGTACTAAAAAGGCTCAGTTTGATCTTGGAGACTTTCGTGACATTTATTGCATTGAGTTATGTTAGTGAGACTGCCTCAGTGTGAACTTTCTTCTGGATGGCAATTTGTATTGCCAACCTACCGTCAGATGCACTTTGCCAAGAAAAGTGTGATAGTGCAAACAAGAGCAATGTTGTTATGCCTCTGTTATTTGTCATACAAGAATCTTGTTGCATGAACGCAACCAAGACTACATGTTAGCAACTTGACACTTCAAAACATATTAGAAGACATTACACCACATTAAAGCTTCAGAATGTGTCCCAGGACAGCAGTTCTATTTATGACCTTGTTTATGTCTCCTGTGAGAGGCAGTAAGGATGTTGAGAGCTTTCAGCTGAGGTTAGTGAGTAAGGCCACCAGCCCATGAATCTGACATGCAACCTCTCAGTACTGCATCAAAGCTGACAGGGCCTTCCTTCAGATCCACGTGCTCAGAACAAAAGAGGTCACATAGCCACACTTACCCTCTAACATCATTGACTTTGTGCAGTTCTGAATACAAACAAGCAAAGGAGATATTATTAGCAAGTGTTTCCTGATCATTGTAGCTCTTTTGCTTGTTTTCAGTTTACCGGTTAGAAAGTTTAATGTTATCTTGTCAAGTTTAATTATACAGCCCATTGTCATAAATGAAGATTACTCAATATGCTTTACAGGAATAAAAAAGGAATGTAAATATCAAGCATAAAAATCAGTAGGAAGTAAAAAAGAGTAAAATAAATATATAGTAAGGTGGACAATAATAAGATTATTAGTTGCTTTTTAAAGCATGCTACCGTTCTGTGGAACTAAGGGCTGAAGATAAACATTTTGGAAGAGGAAGCATCACTTTAGCTAAACTACTGAATCTTTCTTGCTAAATCGCATTATTTCCCTCTTTTGACAAATGTAATCAATCAGACAAGACATGATAGAAGTCTGAATTTCTTAGTTTTTGGCTGGAGCGCCTGTCAAGCTAAGAAGCTTAGAATCATCATGCAGATTTCTTAACAACCTTGTGTTTGGTCATTGACTGTATTAACCAATAGCCTGCATCGTTCCAGTATCAAGCATGGTTCTGCAGTACCCCTTGTCCTATACATAACAACACAAGATAAACCTGATAATTGGTGGGTTACTTGCATCGAGTGTGTTGGAAACAGAGGAAACACCGAAGTACGGAAGGCAGTGTCCAGGACCAAGGAGGAGAACGCTTTGGTAAGTTAGTGTCATTTCGCTTGACTTCTAATCCTGAAAGGAGCACACTGTGATGACACAGCAGCTGTGAGAGGGGATGTTTTGATTGATGGGAGATAAAGGGAAGCAGGCCTGGGTGCAGTTCCGATGCCAGGTGCATCTGGCAGGTCGGATTGTGTTACTGATTAGCATTGTGCTGCAGTACAGTTGGTTGCGGTTTTCTGTCCTCCTAGGGGTTCAAATGCGGTTCAAGTAACATCCCCCCAACACACACACACACATACACACACACCACAATTCTGGAAAACCTCCAAAAAGGCATATGTGTGAGGAAGCTGATGCATTATCTGGAAAGACCGTGTAAGTCCAGATTCCAGCTAACCAAGCTAAACCTTACTGCTCTCAATGCCTTTTCACTGCTAAACAAAATAACCATGATTTTGCCTTTTTTGGTAACTCTTTACAATAAGACCAATGTACTCTAAATGTACTCTAAATCTAAGTAAACAGAAGGTGATACTCTCAGCATATGCAGCTACATTTTATCATTTTATGTGCAAAACATGCAGTATATGATCACTAGGAACACTTTACAATAAGACTACCCTTATGAAGGGTTTATAAATGATTAATTATCAGGTTGTTAATTAGATCATATACAGTTTATATGTCATTAATATGTAGAACAAGTTATAGTAGTTGCCATACATTGATGCCGGCTCCCTTTTTGGCAAGACTTGGCATTTTAATGGCTGTAGCATGTCAACAAGCCCCTGATGAAGCTGACAGTGTAACTGAGGAGCCTCCCTGGGAAAGTTTATTCAGGGGTGCTGGTCAGGAGGGTCCGCCGGACAGTCAAATCTCAGATTCGTAGTGTGGTTTTTGTCCTGGACGTGGAACGGTGGACCAGCTCTAGCGGTCCAGCTCTGGAGGGTGCATGGGAGTTTGCCCAACCAGTCTACATGTGTATTGTGGATCTGGAAAAGACATTCGACCGTGTCCCTCGGGGACTCCTTTGGGGAGTGCTCCGGGAGTATGGGGTGCTGCACACCTTCATAAGGGCTGTTCGCTCCCTATACAAACGGTGCCAGAGCTTGGTCCCCATAAGCGGTAGTAAGTCGGACTCGTTCCCTGTGAGGGTTGGACTCCGCCAGGGCTGCCATTTGTCACCGATTGTGTTCATAACTTTTATGGACAGAATTTCTAGGCGCAGCCAGGGTGTTGAGGGGGTTCGGTTTGGTGACCTCAGGATCAG
>JBBMFX010000148.1:3352764-3369086 GCA_037832545.1 Rhabdalestes septentrionalis | reverse complement strand
TACTCAGTCTAAGCCAATCATCGCATTCTCAGTTACACCACGTGTACAGACACACCAATCATCATCACTGGTTATGTTTCCCGCCCCACCCCCGAACACACACACACACACACACACACACACCCGAGAGAAAGGGGAGTTCTCAGTTATTGTAAGGCGCATTTTATTGTCAGTAACTGTAACGGCGTTGTAACGGGGGGAACAGTAATTGGTTTGATTACTCGTTACTAAAAAAAGCATCGCCGTTGGTAACGCCGTTTTTTTATAGCGCCGTTATTCCCATCACTGTATATACATATACATTTTTTTCTGCATCTCTGTGTGTCTGTGTGGTCAAAGCATATGCAGTTTTCTCCAGGATCAATCAATTTTTCTGATTCGGATTTTGATTCTGAATATGTACATATATTTATAAGACAAGCACAGGACTGACCATGCACATTTCATGAGCCTTGCAAGTTTAAATTTGGCCTTTCAAGCTTTTCTTCCCATAATGTATGCAGGTACTGACACAGTTTCGACTGTTCAGAGCTTATTTATTCATTCAAGAATTTGACATTTCCAAACAGGAGAAAAAAAACAAACCTGTGTGCACATCACGACCTCTGCAGCTCCTTGCTGTGGTTTAATTAAGTTTGTTTTCTCCTTTTTATGTTATTTAGTCCAGACGCAGGAGCTCCGTCCTGGTGTCCATCGGAGCTGATGACTTTGAGCTTCCCTCTGTGATCAGAGGGGTCGACTGTGATTGACACACATGAACATCATGCTTTATGCACACTGCAGCAGAGCACCATCACACCGTCGCAAGTGAAGCGCAGTCAGTCGTGCAGCGAGGAACCTCAAGTGCACTCAAAGTTTGAACGACGGCTACCTGCATGCTACACTCAGGCAAGAGGGAAACAATCAGAGTCAGAATCAGAATAAGAATCAGAATCAGGTTCTGCTGTTGTAAATACAGATTATATGTATATATTTATACACTATATGTAACATTTCTCATTTTAAGAGTGTTGTAATTATTCATATTTAATCGTATCTGCTTCTTTAAAGTCATTGTATTCATTCAGATTGCCCAATTCCATTGACATTCTTACAATAATCCCAAGTAGTAGATACAATATATTGTCCACATTAAAGGTGGCTTCCCTTGCCAATACAACATTTTTTTGTGATAAGTATAATATATCCTACATGATATGGGCAGAATTCTGTATTATCCACTATTATACAGCCAGACGTTTTTAGAAACACTGTTCTTGCATAATTTAACTGCTCCCTTTCTAACCTGTCCATCAATAGAAAGGACCCACTTTAGGATCACCATTGTCCAGATATGCTTTTGTGTGTTGGAGTACTTGAATCTGTGTGTCGTGTTGGTAGCATATATCACACACAGCTATACAGTTTTAAAGCACTGATAAATTATGTCAAATATTCTAATTAGCACGATTTGCCATATTAATTGATCTAGAAACAGTTTTGCCACGTCTTATCATAATGAACAATACAGGAATGTGAATAACAAGACTTTAGATCATCACTTCTAATCCAATGCACAAATAAAAGTCAAGTCAAGTAGGGTTAGTGTCATTTCAACCATAGATACGGCACACAGTGGTACGAAACAGCATTCCTCCAGGACCTCGGTGCAGCAAAACAACAAAAACAGACCCACAAAGAACAAAATCGGAAATGACACAAGACTGTACAAGTGCACACAAAACTATACAACATACACAGAAAGTAAAGAGAAAGAAAGTGCAAGAAAAACACAAGAACAACAAAACAACAAGACACGACAACAGTTGTCCGAGCTAGTATGAATGTGGTGGTGTTATAGATACTGTATTCTAGCAAAACAAGCCAAACAATACATTGACTAAATTTAATCTGCCTTTACTGTCCAAGATGCCAGTTTTGCAGTTTTTTTCAGTGCATGCAGGCCCAAATATTGAAAAATACAGTGCTGTGGTTTGTCCTTAAATGACAGAGCAGAGGCTTTGAGTGAAAGAGCAGAGTCACACACTCGGGAGGATGGAGCTCACGCTGCCGGCCAAGCCGCCCTAAAACAGCTTTATAGTGTCATCCGGCGCAGGATTGTGATCGAAAGCCCTGCAGTGCTCCTGCTGCTTTTGGCCAGCACTTTTTATTTGTCCACTCAAGACTTTGCACTAAACAAATGGTGATGAAACCCTCCCCTCTCTGGCCACAGCCTGCTGTATAATGGATGTTCTTTGTCTGCCTCTCGAAAGCCATTTATCCACAAGACTGCCTGGGCTGGACTGGATGAGAGATGAGGGAGAGGGAGAATAGACTGTTGTGGTTTGGCCCATCCTATCCAATGTATTGACAGGGGATAGTTTCAGGCCTGTGATGCATTGTGAGGAAAAGTACATTTTTAGACAGTGAGGAGAAAACTAAATGCACTTCAAAGCAACACTGTGGAGCCGACACAGAACAGTCCTACAGGCTAGTCATCAAACAGAGTAATGAACGCCCTAGGTCGGAGAGGAAAAACAGTTTTATCTGCAGCCTTCTCAGTAAATTACTTTGGCTTTCTCCGTGAAAAGCTTTTCTCATGTCTCAGACCATGTTGTTTCTCAGAAAGAGCCCTTTCCCCACATGTGGACCAGTACTGCCACAGTGTGGCTGTAGACGGCATACTCGATCATAACATGAGATTCCGGTCAGAAATGCTCTTAATGCACCGCACCGATTCAGAATTAAGGCAGTCATATGCAAAAGTTTAGGCACCTTGGTCTACCTGAAAACACATTTTTAATGTTTATTTGAGAAAAAAAAAGAAATGTGACATGTGACATGAAACTACATGGGGCACGAAATATGACCTATGCACATTTTATATTTCTTATTTTATATTTTCCAGTTACTTTAACCAAGCAAGTAAATAGAATGGAAGAAAAAGTGTAAAGAATGTGTTATTTTTAATATAGAACTTCTATAAAAGATGCGGCTTAAAAGCAGTGTAGTTAAAGAATGTGTAACTTTCTCTGGGATCAATCAACTTTTCTGATTCTGATTTTGATTCGGAAGATGTATTAATCTGTCCACATACATTTATAAGACAAGCACAGGACTGACCATGCACATTTTACAAGCCTTGCAAGTTTATATTTGGCCTTTCAAGCTTTTCTTCCCATAACGCATGAATGTATGTACTGGTACTGGTTTGACCGTTCAGATATTTCTTTGCTTATTTAAGTTCTAAGAAAAAACATTCTTCAGTAAACACAGTAAAACTTGACATTTTCTTTCATTTAGGGCATCTTTTCTATTTACTTGCTGGGTTAAACTAACTGGAAAACATAAAATGTGCCTAGGTCATGTAGAACATCTATAAAATATGTGGCTTAATGTTGAAATTTATTTTAGAATTTATGCCAACTGCTAACTCTTCTAATAGGTTTGCATCCATTTTACTTTCTTTGTAATTTTCTACCTGCTCACTGGTTTTGTTTCATTTGTTTGTTTTACATTCAAGGCTGTGTGTTAATATTTAAGCTCAGTTTTCTCGTGTGATATTTCAGAGCTGAAGGCTGATGCTCATGCTTGTATCCTTTCAAGCTCATTAATCCAAATAACCAAAGACAGGCCTTTCAGGCTGACCTTTTTAAAAGGTCCCTGGCACACACACCTGAAGCTGAATTGACCACCAGGACGGTGTCTGAGAAATATATGAATGAAAAAAGTGGTTGTGGCCATATTTAACAACCGTTGTCATGCTTTTGTGTGTTCGGAGGTGTCATCAGTGTCAGTTCCAGTCTGTTCAATCTTGATGTTTATATCAGTTACGAGTGACCTGATCAGAAGTTCACAGTGAGATGCAAGGGTGCTTAAATTCGGCATTTTCATGTGTCTTGAATGGGTCTCCACTTGAATGCATAACCATTTATGATAGAATATAATGACTGGCCACACACTTTTACTGTGTATTATATCTACACACTAGTCTCTGCCTCAATTTCTGGTCAGTTTTCAAAAATTGCTACACTTTATTTTGGTCCACTTGGGGTCACTAATACCAGGTTCAACATACTTGCAAAGCGCACAAAGCAGCAGAAACCAAAATCCAGTTCATGATCCAGAAAGAAAGTCTTAATAAATAAATAACATTCAAAACTCTGGAGGAACCATGAGCTGATAATGGTTTCTGTAGAGGAGCATGACAGATTAAGCACTGGAATTTTTATTACTTATGAATTAAGTTATTAAATGAATTTTCACACTATGCAGAATATTCATGCTGTTACTAATCCATACCCATGTACAAGAGATCATCAGAAATCATAAGAAAATTAAAAACAACATCATCAAAAACAACATCATCATAAGCTGTTACCTCTATATTACAACACACATACTTCACTCCCAGTATTTATTTATTTTTGCTTTATCTTGCTTCCAAACGATTCAATAGTCACTTCTGCAGAGATAAATAAGCTCTGCCCTGCCCTCTGCAGGCACAGCAGCGAGACTGAAGCTCCATTCTAGCAGGAGCTGGGGTTTAGGTATTTATAGCTATTCCTGTGGAGTGCCATATCTTTTTAAGCCTACATCCGGCAGAGCTACCAGCATTAACCTGGAGGTCGTGTGACCCTCTGCAGGCGTGGACTCTGGCCAAGCAGCTGCTGAGAGGACTTCAAAGAGCTGGAGACAAAGGGGACAGGCCGTTCTGTGCCACAGGCAAGTTCTACTGGAAATCTTTTGTAACTTTTTTAAATACATTTTTTTTCTGATTTTGGACAATCTTTCTTAAACTTACTGAGCACTCCTTTCCTTTAAAATATTTGTATATTAACATTTTCGTGCTTATATTTGATATGTTTTTTGGATACTGGAATGAAACAGCCAGGCAGTATTGTGTAAGTAATGGTGTATATCCCTGTTTTTATTGTTAGTACAGATTATTTTAACCTTCTCAGATGAATGTAAATTTCAACAGTTGTTTTTGTATTTTTGTCCATAATTTGCCTGCAGTTTAGTTACATCTAATCCCTCTTACCCACAATGGACAAAATTATTGACTTTTTGGACCCCATGCTCCCAACTTTGTGGACAGTTTGGGGAAGAATCTTTTCTATTCCAGCATAACTGTGCCCCAGTGCACATAGCGAGCTCCATAAAGACGTGGCTGAAAGAGTTTGGAGTGGAAAATCCTGACTAGCTCGAGCCCTGACCTCAACTCCACCCAACACCTTTAGAAAAGGAGATTGTGAGTCAGACCTTCTCATCTAACATCAGTGTGTGACCTCATAAATGCTCTACAGAATGAATGGGCACAAATTCCCACAGAAACCCCCAATTCAATTGGAAAGCCTTCCAAGAAGAGTGGAAACTATTATAGCTGTAAAGATGAGACCAACTCCATAATAAAGTATATGTATTTGAATGCAATGTTATTAAAACTCCCTACTGGTGAAATGGTCAGACGTCCCAATATTTTGGTTCATTTAGGGTATCTCCTATGTAATATACTAAGGTAATATACCATGTCAATTTTCTCTCACCACTCTGAGATTCATCATGTCTAAATGGCACAAAAGGCCACTTGCACAAAGCAACAGAAGGAAGGGACTGTGACTGGCACATTTTTCAATTGGCTAGGTGAGGTTGACTCAGCCTTGTAAATAGTCTGAACATGAAAGTACAGCAAAGCACTTGAGCTAATAGAACATTGAACAATGGCATTAAACAGTCACTCAGAGGAAAAGGGCCAGTCCAAACTGACCAGGGCGTCTTTAAATGGGTAATGAAATGTTTTTTGCTCAATACTCTCTATAGAGCAGATACTGGATGAGTCTTTCTGGAAGAGGGAGTTTGCTGACTTTGCTCTTCCTGTGTGATCCAACATGTTGGTGGATTTTCAGTCTGCAGAGCTGCTTCAGTGAATGTGGAGACCCTTTAAGAGAAGAAATGCAAAGAAAGAAAGTGTAAGAGCTCAATTAGAATTACTTAAACACAGTACAGCTGAAACATTCATAATACTGCTTTAAATGATTCCAGAAGTTTCTAGATCAGTAGTTCCCAAACACAGTATTGTCTATTTTGCTAAATTTGCTGGGAAAAAATTTGCAATGACACAATGTTGCATATTTGACAGCAGTACAATTTTCAGTTTATAACAAGTAACAAAAATTAAGCCATAGTATTCTAGAACACGTCTAGAGAACATACTCACTTGTTCTTTCCTTGATGAAGACCCATTCTTTATGGCTGTCCAGCAGTTCAGTCAGGTTGGAACAGAGTTTGACATGATCCACATAATCCAATAGCAGGTCCATGATGGGTCCTGCCCAGTCACGCACCAAAGGATGGGAAATCATCTCACAGAACTGTTAGCAAATTCATAATTCAGACTTAGAATTTGAAGAGGATTGCACATCACCAGCCATATAAAATAACGCTGAAGGGAGACGTGACCCTAATAGAGATTTAAATAAGTCTTAGATTTAATTGCTACATCAGTGTTCGTTTCTCATGTAACAACATTTTAAATTTGATCTATAAAGCCAAATCCTTTTCTTCACTTTTACAAACCTGCATGCATTGTTCATCTTTGTCGATGCCAATACCATCCTTAAAAGAGGACCTCTGTGGTGAATGTGATTTACTGCTGCATTTGCATTGGAAACAAGACCGAGCATCACACCCACTGTTCATGAGGAGCTTCAGCAAGGGCAGGCAGTTCATGCAGAGAGCGACAGTGGCCGGGAAAGTTGTCGGCTTGTTCGGGATGTGGGCATTTACGTCTGCTCCGTTGTCCAAAAGCAGCTGGACCATCTGCCCGGAGCCCTGACTCAAAGCAACCAGGATGGTTCTGAAGTAATCCAGGTTGGGATTGGCGCCAGTCTTCAGAAGCATTGCAGCGGCTTCAGTGTTTCCGTTACTGACAGCGAAGTAGAGTGCTGTGGTTCTCCGGTCCTGATACATGCTAGAGCGTTCTGGAGACAGCGGAACATTCACGTCGAAGCCAGCCTGAATCAGGAGCTCCAGGACTTCATCCTCATTGTTCTCGGCAGCCAGATGAAGGGGGCTGACGCCACTGTGTTGTATATTCGCCCTGTTTGTGACTGGAATCAGAAGGGCCACAATCCTGCAAAAGCGAGAGAAGAACTTAGAAAGAAGTCTTAAAACAGAGATATCTCAAACGGGATGGCTGCAGATTTTCATTCAAATCCAGCAAAACCACAGATTACACTGATCAACTGACTTTAGTCTTCGAGTAGTAACTAGTTACTCGAGATGTGCCCCTACTGCTGCCATGTCGCCCCACCCCAGAACAATTGAATACCAGTAGCTTAAAATACACACAATCTACACAATCACAGTCTACCGAGTCACATTTTATTTTTATGTTCCATAATACATGCTGTGCCTCTAACTGTTAAGGAACTGTCGGGTAAACCTCATTTTCTCAACAGATTAAATTTTAGAATTGTAACCATTCTTATGTTTAGACTGATAGAAAAATCTCATTTTATTTAGTAGCCGTTGAGGTGTTCAACTGACATAACAGCTTCGCTAGCATGGTATGTAATATATCCGGGACAAATAAAATAATGAGGATTTCTGAAATTACTCAAGATGGCCATGTTGTGCAGCAATGTGAAGTGGGAGGAGTCCAGCTTTGGTTTGTTGGTTGGCGTCGGCGTGGTTCAGTAGGAGAACTCTCACAGCCCTCTCATGGCCATTCTTACAGGATTCAAACAGGGCAGTTGCACCATCACCTGCCTGGCTGTTGACATTAGCACCTGGGGTTTTCAGCAACAGGCAGAATAAAGAACACAAAACCACTTCACTGGTTAAAGATTGCTTAAAGCCTCAATATTTCAATAGACCTGAAATATCATACACTATCCCTATATGGTTTAATTGGCTCTATCGTTTGAACACTTTCATTTACATACCATAGTCTATAAGGAGGCTTAATGCCTCTACATGTCCAGTTTGCGCTGCCACAAAGATGGGTGTGAGGCCATACATGTTGGGTGTGCAGATTTTAGCTCCTGCCCTCAGTAACATCTCACAAATCTCCACATTGTTCCTACACACTGCTTCATGGAGAGGAGTCCAGCCTTGGATGCAGCTTCTATTCACATCAGCCCCAGCGATCAGGAGAAGCTCCACCATCCCTGCATTCTCCACCTCACAGGCTTGGACATTGGGATCGACAACAGAAAAAAAATTGGTGATTGAGGAAAAAGAGAATGAGGAAATGTCATCCTAATGCTTACGGAGCATTTACATAAACTACGTGAAGGAAATCAGCCGTTTCATTTTACACTCTCTGTCCACTTCATTAGTATCAAATACTTTTACTCAGTGGCCACCAAAAGAGTCCACTATCAGGTCTAAAACCTGTTACACAGTTTATTCGCCTTCCATCTACATCATTCAGATCAGTTTCTGGCTTCAAGTGGTGCAGCTGGCGGCTTGGTGTTCAGGGAGTTGCCCTTGTGATCAGGATGTGGGTTCAAATCGCAAGATTGCCAGTGGCACCACTGAGGTCAGATGCTGCATCGTTGACTCCCCACTGCTTCACTCTGGTGTTAATGCAGAGGAAGAATTTCACACTATGTGCTGTGGTATGTTCATGCGTGACCAGTGGATCCCTTTCTCAATACAATTTTTGAGCTGGACCGTTCTCTTCATCAGTGGGAACCACTATGTTGATGACTAGGCCTTCGAAAAACACAATAAATTCAAACTGTACACTATCAATGTGGAGCGTATTCTACTCAATGATAAAGGCATTCCCCTCATGTACTTACGAAAAACAGAATCAGATGAAGTGTTACCTTTATGGAGGGGGGTCTCCCTATCCTTATTTCCAATGTTGGGATCAGCACCCCAGTCAAGAAGGCATTCCACAGAGGCAACCTGATCATTTTCCACAGCCAGAAACAAAGGAGTGCGCTGTTTCAGGTCACGCCTGTCAATCAGCTCGGGCTGCACTGGAAAAGAGAAGTTGAGAGATGTTTAAACATTAAAGTTATGATCTCTAAAGTATTTTACAGCGATATTTCAGAGATGTGTAGTGGAGAACACACTGAAACAACATTGATGGTGTTCATCATTAATGGAAAAATAACAAAAGAGGTGTGAAGCCTCAGTAATCTGAGAGTTCTCTTGGGATATAGATTCTTCCAGTTCATAGGCGTGATAATGACTCTGTGTGTGAAGGAATGGGGAGGTGAAGGTCAAGTCTGCTTCTGTCCTCCTCACCTGTCAGCAGCACTCCTAAGCATTTCTCCTGCCCCCGAGCCGCCGCCTCATGCAGGGATATCCACCCCTGCTGGGATTTCTCTCTCAGACTTCTCCCAGTGGTGATCATCTCCAGCAAAACATCTAGATTTCCACTTCGGATCGCATCAACAACAGGATCAATCGGCCTTAGAAAGAATGCCACTGTTTAATTCAAGAGGTAGTGTAGACAAAAGGCTACTAGACATATTTCAGTATGTTTAATTTGCATCTTATTTTTCTAATTTAGCCAAAAGATCATTAGCACTGACCAAACAGGACACTTTAATCATCACACCCTTGCTCAAAATGCACTGGCTCATAATGGAATCTCAAATATACGTATGTACACACAATAGCTTTGAAAATGGACATAAATTGACAGTAGTAGATACAGAATCAGAATCAGAACACCTTATTGATCTCGGAGGAATTTGTTGAAATTGCTTAAATAAGTAGAAAGAATGTTATAAAACTGATATTTGGCTTTTGTGTAGGGACTTCATATTGGGATAATAGCTTGACCGGATCTATTTTTTTATTGTAATAATATACTATATAGTTAAACCTGTATAATTTACTAAACATTTAAGGTCTTATCATGTCTTAACAACTTTTAATACATATTTTGCTGAAGAGAATGGTGTTTTTCAGCCAAGTAATGGCAGACAAGTCTCTTACTCCTCTGGTTCTTTGGTGGTGTAAAATGTTCCATCATATCTCCTCCAAGCCACACAGCGAGTACCATCACTGCTGATAAAGGAGTAGGACCTTGTGGCTTCAGAAGTAGGGATGTTTAGAAGCCTTTCAGCTTTCATCCTCACCTTATATGTTTCATCAAAAACACACCGTGTCAGAGATTTCGCTTTTAATGAAATGTGAACTGTTAGGTATGTTGAATGTATATTTTTAGGCCAATGTTTGGAGGGTTATATGTATGCCGTATATTTTGTAGGTTGTTGATGGAATATTTGCACATAATTAGAATAAATGACGATGGCAAAATGATTTGTTAGCCATGCATGAATCATTGTACAGGATTGGCAGAACACAGCTGTGGGAAATTACAATAACATTTATAAATCTATATCGGTACCAGAGCTTTGATTCCTTCTCAAGCTATTTTACTGGTCCAAAAATAATTCCTCTCAGCTGCGCTAAGATTTCATCTGTGGACGACATTGATACTGTTCACAACATAGCAACCCACTGCCGAAGTCTTGCCGTCGACTCCTGACCTTGGAATAAAATTAGGCCGTAGCATCCTGGAAAGTGCAAGTACAATTACACAGGATGCGAGGACAGCATGTCCATGTGGTACCGATAAGTTCTCCAGTCCTCAGCTGAGTTTTGTTTCCTCCCTGTAATTCCCCACGGAGCCGGATAACGAATTGGTGTCTTTTACAAGCCCCGACATATCTTCACATGGCATTTGCACAATGCCGAAATGACAGAAATGACAGTAATTGAGAATTGAGAGTTTTACTAAAGCTCATTGACTTTTAAAATAGTGTGCTCACATGTCTCTTGTTATAAAAAGAAAAAACAAATGCCAATATTGGTAGTAGGTCAGTTGATTTGGCACACATACTGAACAAATACTTTAGGCACATTAAAAACAGGATTTAAAAATGGAGCTGTTTAGGGAAATGTATTTGCTTTGCTCAGAAAAACACTAATATTTTTATAAATAACATAAATGCACACACACACATAACATCATTTACTTCTAGCGTAAGTCCATGCAAAGCATGCTTACGAGCTTGATGCACAAAAACAAAAATGGAAATGGATAAAAGAACATGATGTTACTGGGTGTCAAAGTGAAACAAGAAACACAAGGATTTGATCATGACATACAGACGTCTATACACTTTTTAAATGATTTTGACAGTAAAAAAATTGTACAAAGATAAAGTTTTGCGATGTTTTGACAACGTGACATAGCATGAAAGTTCACAAACACAAGTACCTTTGGTCTTGAGCAGGGCTGCAGTTGTCAGAGAAGGAGCTGTGTGTTCTCCAGGAGGCTCTGCACTAAGCTTACAGCTCCTCACATGGCCTCTAATACTTCAGGGAGCATCTCACGTGCTCTCTAAACACACATCCTGTAGACGGAGACTTGAGACGACTCTGAAACCTTCAAACACTGATCTGGATGTGTGGCCTGTTGTGTAATTTGAGAATTTGAGTCTAAGATTTTGTCTTTTTTGACACAACCAGTCAAAAGTTTTTGCACACGCCAGGTTTTTAGCACTTTTCCCTGTGTTTAATAAACTGCAGATTTTTATTCTTAACAGGATTTTTTTGAACAATAAATGAAAATATGTCAAACATAACAATTTTCCTTTATATACGGTTGTGTGGTGATGCCGAGTCAGATTCTAGACTGTCGTTTAATATTTTATTAAATATAACACTTATATGCTAATCAACTTTATAATTATAGTTCTAATTATATTAGGAGGCTTTTTATAGGTCAGTAGTGATGAATACAAATATTATCTCGTTATCAAAGGAACACATACAAGATAAGATATGCGTTTATTAGTGCCACAAGTGGGAGATTTATGTTTTTACAGCAGAATGTGGACAGTGCAAAAGTAAGAGCAAAAAACAAAACAAAAAAACAATGGAATAAAGCTATTCAACACAACAGTATGGGATAAGAGAGTATGCAATACAAATAATAAACAGTTATAAAAAGAGACGAGTGCAACAAGAGAGGTTTTGATGTCTATGCATGATTTCTACAAATATTAAAGTTCATTAGCTAAAATATCCCCCAGATGTTAAGAACTGTTTGTTTGCAGCTGTAATATGACCAAAATGGGAAATCCCAGCTTTGATGATATTGCACCATCTAGCGCTCAGAGTAGAAAACAACACCACAGATCTGGCAAGAGATGGAAAAAATGGAGCAACGCATCCTTTGTAATCTTATTTTTCCACCAATATTGACTCTTTAAGCCAAAGTTTAACTCTGACAGTGGATGTGCATCTGGACACATGTAATTAGGTGTATCTTAGTTCCGTTGAGAAATCTCACTTGTCCTCCCATTGTCTGATGCCCTTTCAGCTTCTAAAATCTTGTGCTTTGAGATGAACAGAGTGTCCTGTTTAAACATAAATCTTTATGTGAAATGAGGACAAAATACTTATAATACATTCAAATGAATATGCATAGCTCATATTAGGTCCTATTTATGCAAGTGCATATTTGTATTGTCCAGACACACAGAGTTTTAATAGTGTCCGCTGTTGGTTTTTACAGTCTAAACATTTTAAAGGGAGCGATGTCCTTGAGTGAATATTAATATTTGTGGTTGAATTATACAAAATATAAATAGCTGGTGTAGGATTTACAGTTTTGTTTATTAGTTTTTGAGAAACTGTTGTGGAAATCCTCAGTTGCTGGACTTGCAGCAGCACATCTGAGACTGTTCTGTGTCACGTCCTCATATTGTAGTGATTTTTAAATAACTTTCTTGTTTTATTTACAACAGAAATTGGGTAGATTTGGTATTATTAACCCGTGCCATCTCTAACCATTAGGGGTGATAGTTGTTTTTGCCTTTCTGTTGTTTAGAGCTGTTTGTTTACCACCTATTAGCAGTTTCTTCTGGCATAAATGAAGTTTTCTGATTCTAAGTCATATTTTCTCTTCATGCTGTCCCCTGCCAAAAGCATCTATAATGGTCATGTGAACATGGCTTGCATGTTTATCAGAAAGTTGGTCATATTCATCAAAAGCAAACTCATCCAACCATGTCTTTATGGACCTTGCTTTGGGTCATGCTGGAATAGAAAAAGTCCTTCCCCAGACTAGTATGGCATTGTCTAAACGATCTTTGTATGCTAACTCATTAAGATTGCCCTTCACTTGACGTAAGGAACAACCTAAATGGAATAATTAAGAGGTGTGTCCCAATACTTTTGTCCATATGTTGTATACCACTTACCAAATCATTGATGTGGATCAGTCACACCCCGTCATGGCAGCTGTTTCAGCAGGAAACTAACTCAATCCATGGATGCCCCATCATGCAATTGCTAACACCTGGGTGTCAGATACTACACTGATTGGCCAGACCCACACTGATTAATGTGCATCACAGGATCAGATAAGAAATAAATTTTAATGGAAATTTGCTTGACAAATACTTAACATAATGCATAGCTTTTGGAAGCTTGGAAAGTTTTAGTGTAAAATTTCCCCAATATAATAATTTCTGTTTTAAACAGTGTAGTTAAGCATAACATTTCCTTCAGCCACTGATTTAAATTAACACTTAAAAAAAAAAAAAAAAACTTTTGTCAAATCATTCCATTATCTTTGCTGTCGGCCCAACTATCCCAAACTGCAGTTAATTTAAATTAACATTAAAAAACATACAAAAATGTTCTGAAAATATATACACACAAAATACATCTACTGCATAGTGTGGCCGAGTGAGCTAAGCACTGTCATTTCTATGCTGTTTGTCGTGCTGTGCTTTCTTCTGCCTTTTTCATTTCCCTCCATCTGTTTGGACTGTTCACAACCAAAGTTATCTCATAAATCATGCGTGCGTTCCTCGTGATTTAGGAATTTGATCAGTCGGCCAGGGACGGGCAGCTTCTTGATTTTGTTGAGTCTGTTGATGCCAACCAGCTGGCGGATCTTCAGCCTACAGAGCTGCATAAGTGTCCGTGGAGGCACTGAATGAGAACAAATTGGGGAGAAAGATTAATGCCCACATTTGTCTAGTAGCACTGCATCACACAGCATCCAGTAGCACATCAGGTGCTCATGCATATTCATTTTTAAATCTAAAATGATGCAGTGATGCACTTAAAAGCAATAAATGTCTAAAGGCCCGTCGCACATACCTGCTTTCTCCTTGATGCCTTCCCAGTCGGGATAGCTGTCCAAGTGTTCTAAGAGTCTTGCACAAAGTTTGACATGACCCACATAGTCCAGCAGGATGTCTATGATGGGTCCTGCCCAGCGACTGTACGTCTCAGTGGAGATCACCTCACAGAACTAGACAGCGGGACGCCAGAATCAGATTTCAAATGATGCTTGTGGATACACCGTGAAAGAAAAAAACATTCAACCTATGATTCCTGTTTATTAGATACACCTTCCCACACATACTGTACATTTCATAAATGTACAAATAATAACTGTTGGCCATAATGAATGTATCATCTACCTCAAACATCAATGGAAAGAAACCATTCTAAAACCAACCCAGATCAGATATAACCATGGTGGAGTTTTCTAATAGAGAAACACTTTACATTTTATTAACTGTTAAACGATTGATTGTGATTGTATCAGTTCAATTATGAGCAAAGTACCTTTCTTATTTTTATTTTTATTATGATCATTAATTAACAGTTTTCATAATAATTATATTAATAATTTTAGCTTCAACAAATATTATAAACTGTTGTGGGGTTGTGTCTTCTCAGAACGGCCTTCTTTATATTTTCTGTCCTCATTGCTTTACAACCAATCACATATTTAAAGTTGCCATTTTTAAAACAGCCTAATGTAAATTAATTATGAATTAATACGTATATTCGTGCATATGTGTATGTGCATACACACACACACACACACACACACTCACCTGAACGCAGGAGTTTTGTGGCCTGTCTTCCCTGTCGTTTCGGACACTGCGTGTCGTTTTTAAAGGTGGATGAGGGTTGCTGCCATACATACAGTCAAAACACGCCAGAGCGTCACAGCCGTTGTCCATGAGGTACTTGAGCATGGTGAGGTACTTCATGCAGAACATGACAGAAGCTGGGAAGGTGGTGGGGTGTGTGGGGATGTATGGGTTCACGTTTGCTCCGTGCTCTACCAGGAGAGTCACTGTGCTCATGCAGCCCTGCCTCAGGGCCACAAGCAGGGGACTGAAAGTGTCCAGGTTTGGGTTGGCACCAGCTTCCAGAAGCATGGTGGTCGCGTCAATGTTGTTATTGATGACGGAGAAGTACAGAGCAGTGCTGCGGCGGTCTTCATACATTTTACTGCGGTCCTCAGACAGCATGGCATTCACGTCAAAGCCAGACTCAATCAGAAGCTCCAAGACGTCATCCCTGTTGCGTTCGGCAGCCAGGTGCAGCGGGCTGATCCCAGTGCGTCTCACTCGGGCCTTACTGGTGGCTGGAATCAGCAACGACACGATTCTGAAATACAGTCAAACATTATTCAGGCAAATCTACTCACCACAGTGATCATGACTACAATTTTATTTTACTTAATATGAGATGATATGATCCAATTGGGATTATGGTTTAGTAGAGGGAATTACTCAGGGCAAAGACACTGAAACAGTGATTGAATTATCAAGAGGGAGGTCTCATGCCACCAACAAAAAAGGTCAGGATGATTATTTCCAAATGGCATTGGATTATTGAGTGAAAGAACCAGTGAAAGAACAAAAAACACACATGGTTAAAGATAGAGTTGGGAAAATTAATACTACATTTTAAAACTACTACTAATGTTACATTATAGCATAGACCAGGGGTGCCCAACTCTGCTCCTTGAGATCTACTGCCCACCACAATTTATCTCCACCTCCAACACACTTAATCCAGTACATCAAGGCTTTCCGGAGAAACTGCTGATCATCTCTATAAAGGTTCTCCAGGGTAATAGACCAGCAAGACCAGTACTGTGCACCTCTGTCATAGACACTATGTAAGCTTGGGTTAAATCACATGTTACATGTTAATTGAGCGCTTCTTGCAGTGACATAACTATGATCCAGTCACTGAGACTTACTTAAGTGCCTTGTCACTTTTGTAGGTACACCCGTATTTGAGGAGATCAGTGCTGAAAACCGATGCAAGATCAGTGAGATGCGCTAAACCATAATCATTTATTTGTTTGATTTTGGTCTATGATGTCTTATTTTAATAAAAATATGACAACAAACCACAGGACAATGTAAAACACTCAACATGTCATGTTCAAAGTCCTGCCAAAGTCCTATAAGGTTTTAAACATTTATAACATTATAACCACTTGTATGTGCATTTATGTTAGTGTCATTATA
>JBBMFX010000148.1:3310840-3352146 GCA_037832545.1 Rhabdalestes septentrionalis | reverse complement strand
TGGAACCTGGGAGCGCCAGGGCGTGGAACCTGGGAGCGCCAGGGCGTGGAACCTGGGAGCGCCAGGGCGTGGAACCTGGGAGCGCCAGGGCGTGGAACCTCGGTCCCTGGGCTCTCAGTGGGCCGCTGCTTCTCTTAAACACACTTGGTTCCTTCAGGAAACCGCAGAACATCCTGAACCTTCACCGTGTTTATTAGGTCACAAGAGCAATTCCATACTCCGCTGTTAGCCCCGCCCACATGGCAGCCAATCAGAACAGAGCACATTTACATATGCGAGAGTGTTTACAGTCTGTGAGCTGAACTTGTGTGGGAAAGTGAGTAAATAAATCACCTCCTGCAGATCAGTGCAGCCTCTGGTCTGCAGACATCAGATCATTACTGTAGTTTTAATCCTTTTCAATATATGTGTGTATGTGTGTGTGTGTGTGTGTGTGTGTGTGTGAAAATTTCTATATACTCACATCCGTTCTTACTCATATTCTGAAGGATTTCTCATGATTACAAGAGAAGAGAAAATAAACAGGTGCAAGAAAAGCACAATAAGACCAACACAGCTAGAAATGACAGTGGGCTTTCATGCCTAGAGACAGGTGCGCAAGATAGCAAGGCGGGGCTAAGACCAAAACATTTTCACATGGAACATACACATAAACAAAGGGACATGGAAAATGTAAGTAACAACGTAGACTAGAAAACAGAGAGAAGACAGAACATAACAAAAAGTTCCACAGGACATTACAGGGAAATTCTTTTGTTAAGAGAATTATCAATGCACAAAAAGAATATAGATAAGACAGAGAATTAAAAAAGTGTAACAGAATGACAAAATAATCACAATGACTATAATAGGATACAGATCAGTAGTGGTGAATGCAATAAAATGAATGTGATGAGGGGAAAAGATAAACATTCAAACCCATACAGATGGTACAGATTAACCAGTTGAGTTATATTACACTATCCAATTGAGACCAGAATTGAGACAAAGATTGAAAAAGACCGCCGACAGAATGAGGAAGAGTTATACAAATTTATAGCCACTGGTTGCTTATACAATACTACACAGAATATTACATATTCAGTACAACGTTACACTGACAATTACACGACTCTGTTCTGAACTTAATTAGTCTTAACGTTGGCTGTGAAGTTTTTTCTTGGTCTGTTTAGAACACTCTTATAGGAACAGTGACCTGAATGTCTGTAACATTAACTGTCTTGGCCCGCTGTGACAGGGGTCAGCTTCACTTGCAGTTATGGGTCACAGTTTAGCAGTAGCTCTGATCCAGATTGTGATGGTTTGTGGTGGTAAAGGTCAGCCCAGTTTTTGCAAAGGTCATTTCCTATGATGGAAGAAACACTGTGATGTATAATTTCATCATCACGGTCCCTTATTGTTCAGTTTATGTTCACATGCTGAATGCCACTGTCAGTAGGGATTGGTTTCAGTCTTAACAAGTCAAAACCTCCTGATCAACACACAGAATCAAACTCTGATGGAAGATCCCCACAGTGTTCTACAGGGGCAACACAGAGAGCATGCTGACCAGCTGCATCTCTGTTTGGTAGGGTGGTGCCATTACCACAGACCTAAAGAGTTCAAACAGCTGGAAACAAAATCATTCTCCCCTCAGTATAGGACATCTTCCACAAGAGCTGCATCCGAATGGCATCCTGCATTAGGCAGCTGGATGGCTTAGTGGTTAGAGCGTTGGCCCTGTAGGGGTTCGGGTTCAAACCCTAACTGCTAATGTCACTGCTGAGCCCACTGCTTCACTTGGTGAAATGTAGAAGAAGAATTTCACTCTGTGTTGTACTAGTATGACTATGTATGTGACAAATAAAGAATATTCTACCCCTCAAACGCCCTGCTCCCATCTGGCAAACACAGTTGCAGCATTAAAGCTATCAGACTCCTCCACACTCTTCCTGCCCTCCCATTCCCCCCCATACACACACCTGAGCTATGAACTTACCCTGTTAATATTTTATGAGGCAGAAAAACATACCCATGTTACATTTGTACTGTACTCTCAAAGATTGGCAGTGTATTTATTTTGAACTGCTGCTGATTACACACACACACACATAAAACACACAGTTACATTTCAGCATTCTGTTTGCTTTCCAGTTCATGCAACATTCGCAATGTTCAAAATTCCAACGTTCAAAATGACACATGTACTAAATTATACACTTTTCCTTCTAGTTTAGAGTTCACATGTTTTGTTCAAAAGTCATAGGCACCTCTTCATACTACTTAAGGCCTTTTATTTTCAGCGAGTGATAATGTGTCTTTCTGCAAGAAAAGTGAACATTTCAATAAATGCAAACCCTGTAGTAATGTTTTTTTTTTGTGAGCTAGTGAGGAGAAAACAGGTTTGGTCCCAGATTGCTCCTCAGTTAATTTAACGAAGAGTCGATATTTATGATGGTATGTTGTACTGGTGGTGCAGAATAAGAATAAAATAAACAAGTATCATACACCATGCGTACTGCAAGTCATGTACTGCCCTGTTAAAAACAACTGCAAATTTTATCGCATTTCACTACATACTTTACAACTACAAAACATAGAACTCCTCCCTCTGCCAGACACCCACAAAACAACCTGTACAATAACCTGCTGCTACTCAGATGTGCAAATTCTTATTGGTTTAAACCTTTATCATTATGTGCAATATCTTAATATAATATGCAATTATCTTACCATGTGAAATATCACCACATATGTCGATATCACAGATTTAATATTGATCTCTTTTACGTGCAATAACTGACTTGATATAGTGAAAAAAGCCACTGTTGTGTTACTGGTAAACGACTTAGCTATTACTTCATTTTATTTTATTTTATTTTAACTTTATATTCCATTTTATTCATATTGTGACGGAGCAGTTATTTGCAAATAAAGCCATTTCTTCTGGCATCAATAAAGTTTTCTCATTCTTATTCTGATTATGTATATATGTTTTTGCATGTTTATTGATCTCTTAAATTTCTATAAACAATTTTGATGTGAAGTTGATGAAGGCATTGTTTGTTAAGGTCCAGGTCATTTCTAGAAACTTTCTGCAGCAGGTCACATAAATCACCAAATAAAAAAAAGCGCTGTGCTGTGACTGTTCAAAGTGCATCATAAGCCCTATTTGAACAGGATTCAATAAGGGTTCTGGAGTAATTTGTTCTTTTACAGGTATTGCTACAATGTGATTTTATTTTTGTCGAGGTCAGCCAACTCTGCTTTTTTCTTGCCTGAGAAAATTACAGAACAAATGATAAAATAACTGTTTTTAACCAAAGAATATGTAATAGTGCATGTCAAACGTAAGACTGTTATTTAACTTTAAATGCACTTAAATGCCTGGGAGGAAATCCATTAACAATGAGGAGAACATGCAAGCTCCACACACACACACACACACACACACACACAAACACACACACACATCACATACTTGTCTAAGCGTTATTTGGGGACTACAAGCTGGAAGCTACATTGCGGGGACGCACCTTTCTAGAGGGTTTAGAACTAAATTAATGTCAGATTTATGTTTAAATTGAGACTGTGATTGCCATGATCACTTGAATGTAAAAAAAAAAACTTGAATAAAACAATGTGACATTTTCCTACATTCTGGGGACAGTTTCTGGTAGACAAAACATGTGAGGACCTGAAAACACACACACAGAATGTTTCTGGTATTTTGCAAAATGTGGGTACCTGTGAACTATCTGGGGACATACTATATAAGACACATGAAAAAAAAATGTTTTTTTTTCAACTCAGTTTTAGTCTTTTTGAGCAGATAACTGTATAAATTCCATGAAATATTACAAACTTAACATTTGAAAAAATATTTGTCAGTGCCAAAACATTTCAAGAAAAAAATCAAGAATAAAAAAAACCCCAACTGAATTAAGCACAAATAAAGTAAGTGATTAAATCAGATCAGAAGCCAGAAAACTCAAGTTCACATATGTGTGTGTGTGTGTGTGTGTGTTTGTGTAGTTATTAAAAACATCATCAAATAATTCATTTTAGCATACAATATTGATAATAATAATAATTAAAGAACTATGAACTATTTATGCTCAGTGAAGTAAGAGAGATAAAAGCACTTTAAACACTTAGGTGCTATATAATCTCATTCGCTAGTCAGAAGCTTTAAAAATCAAGAATTAAAAAAAAAAACTGAATCAAGTACAAATAAACTAAGTGATCAAATCAGATCAGAAGCCAGAAAACTCAAGTTCATATATGTGTGTGTGTGTGTGTTTGTGTAGTTATTAAAAACATCATCAAATAATTCATTATAGCATACAATATTAATAATAATAATAATTAAAGAACTATGAAATCTTTATGCTCAGTGAAGCAAGAGAGATAAAAGCACTTTAAACACTTAGGTGCTATGTAATCTAATTCGCTAGTCAGAAGCTTTAGAAATCAAGAATTTTTTAACATTGAGTGTCTGGAGTGCAGAAAATTGCTGCAGATGTTTCTAAAATGACTGTCAAAAATGGAATAAAGTACAAATAAACTAAGTGATCAAATCAGATCAGAAGCCAGAAAACTCAAGTTCATATATGTGTGTGTACTTATAAAAAACATCCTCAAATAATACATTATAGCATACAATATTAATAATAATAATAATTAAAGAAATATGAAATCTTCATGCTCAGTGAAGCAAGAGAGATGTTGCTTTAAAAAGGGAAGAGAACAAGCGCTGTTAGGACAGTAATGCAGTATGATCTAACACTCAAATACTTTTCTTTTAAGAGCAGTGATTCTGTTCTTTACAAAGAACTTAACAGACAACCAGTCCCTCTCTTTCAGTGCAACAGGTTTAGCTTTTATACAAGCCTCACAATATTTTTTTCCTGGCACTGTGAAATTTTTGATGAAGCTGTTCAGATGTTTTTCAACCGCGTTTACTTCACTGGTTCCCCACTTTTTCTTAACCACTTTGACACCTAAACAAATGCAGGACAATGTTAGTCAAAATATGCAATACATTTTCGTTTTAGAATGTTTGCCAATTAAGCAATACCTTTGGGAATGATTGTGGTACTTGTTGGTTTAGGTGCATGTTCAACCGAAGTTTCCTGGGCTTGCTTTGTATTGTGTTTCAATGTCCAGGTGTGGTTCATGATCTACTCAAACACAGAAAGAATTGACACATTGGCTATACCTATAATGACTGAAGCATCAATTTATAGCGCCCAGTTTCGCACAAGACGCTTCTTAACTCCTTGACTACCATTGACGTCTATAGACGTCAATTGAAAAACTTATGTTTCACTGCCATTGACGTCTATAGACGTCAATTACATTTTTCAACGGGGCGGGCTGGGAGACGAGCTGAGGAAGCTTATCTGTAAATATCAGGCTTGCATGCATAGCATGTAATGACAAAACTGACCTGCCGGTGGCAATAGTGCAAATTTGGATGGAAGATGTGCATAGAAGCCTGGAGGATGCTAACAAAGCAGCAGAGCCTCGTCCCCAGATGCTCATGGAGAGCACGATAGAGCTAAGAGCTCACGTTTATTATTTTGTTTGCTTTGATCGCATGATTTGTTCCTTACCATCTAGACACTCAACCACGCTAATCAGTCCATCAGTCCATGTGACATACACGCCAATTTGTCCCATGCAAGTAGATGTACATTTGTAAATAAATTGTTTGGTAAAAAAAACCTCACACAAACACACACAGACACACACATGGCCAGGATCCAGATTCAACCCCCCAAACTCCATATTATAATTATAATGTTATTGCTTGTCAGTTGTAGGAAAGTAGGGATTAATAAAAGATTATATTTGGCTAATAACGGTACTCAAATTAAAATAATGTACATTTATTTGATACCAAACAATATTCAGTGTATTTTAGTAAATGCAATGCAATTACATGCACATATTAAAATATGAAGTATGTTATGTATTTACTGAAAATAAAATTATGAAAATGTTTTACGAAAGTACACACACCTAAAAAAAATAAAAAAGTAATAAGCTATGCACATTGGTATTGTCTCCCACTGCTATACTAAGGAGGCAAAAATTAATCTTCTCAAGAGACATTTGATAGTGTATCTATTTGTTGCTTATATTGAAGGTACTTGATTAGCCGTCCTGGTAGAGCTAGTGTACTGATACTCTGTTCCCACTTGTTGCCGAATCCTGAGTCTGCAAAGTTGCATTAGAGACTTTGGCAGCACTAGAAAATGAAGGGATATGAAAACAGTGTTAGATAGAAAAGCATCTTTGTGAACATACAAATTCTCATAGGTCGGTTTGGCTATACTCACTTGATTTCTCTTTTATGTGGGTCCATGACTTACAGTTTTCCAGGTGTTTGTTAAGTCTACAACAGAGTTTTACATGACCTACATAGTCCAATAGCATGTCAATGATGGGTCCTGCCAGGTGACACAGTTTGGGGTGGGAGATCATCTCACAGAACTGTGGATTAAAAAAAACAAATATGTAATCATTGGCTTCTTTATTGAAATCTCCTATTTAAAAGGTCCATTACCTTGCAATATATGCTGTAACAAACTAAAACTATTACATTGCTGTTTAGACAGTTTGGGTTTGTCATCATTTAGGTCTTCATGACCAGGTTTTATTTAGGTGATGGGTCATTCAGAACACATGGGTAATGAAGACCTGAGTGAAAACCCCAACAACACACTGTGCCTGACATAGTCACACACATGTTGTTACCATCTCAGCATCCTCGCACTGACCACTGACCACTAATGAATTTGACTTGGCATCACAAATGATGTGTGACAAGAAATTAACAACTTTTTTAAATTCTGCAGCAGTGTAGCGGAACTAAAAGGCAGCTGGGCCATATAAACTTGACAGTAATTTGAAACAAAAGGTCAATGTTTGTAATAAAAAAGTCAAAAAGACAAGGAAAAGGGTGTCTACTGAAATGACCATCCAGTGCATAAAAAAAGTAGTTTCTAATAAATTGTAAGTACAGAGTAATAGTCTAATAAAGTAGTTATTGAGTGTTTCTATGATAGTAGATGATGAGGGTAAAGAAGTGATCAATTATCTATAAAACACTTTAATAATATATAATAATATAATATACAACATGCTGTTTGGATCATGTCAGCATGTTTGTGTGTTTAGTGTGAAGTATATAATGAATGTAAAGAAACACTTAATGATTAATAAACAACAATTTGCAGTTAGACATTTGTAATTATATGCCCAAGTTCCGTGTTTGTTCCTGCATGTAAACAGGAATGTGTGTTTCTCCAAGGTCTGAAGTGTAACTCACAACTAGTGTACATGAGGCCCATATTTGAATGTTGCTTGACACCATATTCACACTGAAAACATGCAGCTGCATCACAGCCAGTGTCCATTAGGCATTTTAGCATGCTGAGGTTCTTCACACAATCCTAAAGAGGGAAAATGATCACGCAAAACAAAAGTAAGTATAGTACATGTCGATGCTTGAATGGATGAATTTATTACTAATTCATTACCAATAGAATAAAGTAAACTGGCATTTGGCAGAGTGACTTACACTCATTAGTTACAGGGACAGCCCCACTGGAGCAACTGAGGATTAAGTGTCTTTCTCAAGGACACAATGGTAAAAGGTAGGAGGTCTTTGTGGTCATCGAGTTTACAGGCAAGAAATGTATCCACTATACTACAACCACACCTATTCATGCCATCATACAATATAAAAATTACACAATACAACTAAATAAAGACGCTTGTGTTTATGTACATGAATATGAACATCAATATATATGTAAGCTGTGTTTAAGAATGGCCTACCCATCATTTCCACCCTTCACAGCCATGTGGAGAGGTAAAAGTCCATCCTTCCCAGACCTATCACCATCCGCACTTTGAGATAGGAGCAACTTCACAACTTCTGTGTGAGCGTTCTTGCAGGCTTCATGCAAAGCTGTAGATCCGTCTTTGGCTTCACTGTTTATGTCAGCGCCTATATGTACATAGACACAACAGATTCTGGAAGTACATTAAACCTGAAGCCAACCAGTATATTGTACTTGGAAAGTATATTGTACTAGAAAAATGAACCAAGGGGCTGTTCCACTTGATTAAAACAGAAAATGTTTCATTACTCGCAATTGCTTTTTATCTGCTTTGCTAGATATAAAGCTTTATTTAATAATGGTAATACTTTACAAAAAGTCTGTGCTTATAACAGGTGTATAAACAATTTATGATCAGGTTGTTTATATAAACAAGTTATAAAAAATTGTCATAGATTGATACCTAATCACTACTTGGCAAGATCTCAGATCTTGCTAGTTGTGTAGTTTATCTTGTCTCTTTCTCTGGCAGGATGCTAAACTCTCAAGTTCATCAGGTAGTTGTTAACATGATACTAAAACTGCTTATAAATGATTTATAATTGATGATTTATAACTGCTTATAAATTATTTATAATTGATGATTTATAACTGCTTATTAATGATTTATGTCTACAATCAAACTAACAACCTGATCTTTTTAAACCCTTTATAACAAACATTTAAACTTTCAAAGTAAATGAATGGAATGAGACTTTAATTTGATATAGCCTGTATAAAATACTGAAACAATCCTTTATGATTTTAAGTTAGTAATATTTGCCTAAAAAATTGTACAAACCCTTGTTCACCAGCAACTTCAGGACCTCAACATGTCCACACTGGGCAGCTAGGAATAAAGGGGTCATTCCAGAGGGGTTGGGAGTGGAGACCATGGCTCCATTATCAATGAGGATCTCACAGATTTCCAGATGGTTCTGTTGTACTGCTTCATGAAGAACAGTCCATCCATCCAAACATTTCTGACTGCCATCAGCAGCACCATATCAACATCAAGTGTTCCCTGAATTTTATGTATCCATACCATACAATCACACATCCAAATATGCCACAGTCAAATAGGATTACCTTCATACAGGGGGGTCTCATTGGACTTTGTGTGAATTCTGGGGTCTGCCCCTTCTCCAAAAGATATTTCATGCAAGATAAGTGTCCTCGAGATACAGTCAGAATACGAGGTGTCTGATGTTTAGAGGTTTTATTGTTAATCATCTTTGGAGCAGCTGGAAAAGAGACAAAAAACACTTTTCTTTGCCAGTGTAGCCTTTCTTTATGCTTTGCATTGTTTATTCTCAATATATATCCATCCAATAATGTATGAATTTGAGATGCTTGAATAAAAGTAATGACTTTCAGTATCTCAGCTCATGGAGGTAAAAGTATTCGGCTCACAATCTCCAATCCAGATCATCCCAACGGAGTTGGATTGGACTGAGGTCAGGGCTCTGTCTGGGCCGGTCAAGTTCTAACACACTGAACTCATCCAAATGTGACTTTATGGAGCTTGCTTTGTGCACTGGAGCACAGTCATGCCTGAATAGAAAAGGTTCTTCCCCAAACTGTAAACACAATATAGGAAGCATGGTGTTGTCTGCAATGTCTTGGTATGTAGGTAAATTATTATCCTTTACTGGAAGTAAGGGGCCTAGACCAAGCCCTGAAAAACGGGTGTGTGCCAATAAACGGGTGTGTGCCATATAGTACGAGCAACACTTTTATACAAGTCTAGCAGTAAAAAGATAATATAACTGTTCTATATGTAAATTTAACACAGCTGATTAGATTAATCCTAAAACTGTCAATTCTGAGTAAGGACTGAGTTACCATCACCATCTCAAAAATGTCCTCACCTGCAAGCAGGATCTTCAAGCACTCATTCTGACCATAATATGCGGCTTCGTGCAGTGGGGGCCAACCATCCTTATGTGGTCCCATTAAACTTCTGGGAGTTGTCACAGATGCCTCTATATTTCTCACTTTCCTTGTGTCACCATCCTGTATCGCCTGGATCAGGTGTTCATCATCACATCATTTCTCATGTTTAGGACGCTCAGGATTGGTTTTGTTGAATTTAAATGTAAGGTATGTCTTTGCATAAGCATAATACCAACAAGCATATTAAGGGCTTTCCTCTAGTGCAATAAAACATAATTAAAAAGTAAAAGAAGAGAAAACTAAACCAAAAAATATTCCATTAGTATATTTAACATGTTTTACAGAGCATAGTCAGTGAAAACTACAGCTCAAACAATTAACAAAGTATGACAGACATGCACTTTATGGACAAAAATGTTGGAACAGTTGACGGTCACACCAACAGGGACTTTAATGACATTGCTTTCAAATACATAAACTTTAACATGAACTTGGTTTCTACTTTTGGCGGCCTCGTGTTTAGGGCTTTTCCCCGGTGACCAGAACGCCGTGCACCATGGGAAGCCATGTCAAAATATGCCACAGTCAAATAGGATTACCTTCATACAGTGGGGTCTCATTGGACTTTGTGTTTGACATATGACAGACCACCCTCCACTGCCATTGGTGCTTATAGTCATAATGAAAAATCACTCAAAGCTTTTCTTTTATTTATTTGTTTCCAGTTTTACTACAATAAGACAAAACTAAGCCATGTGTAATGTTCTGCCTGCTATGGCACAGCCGTTAGAGCCATTACTGACAAGTCTCAAATGGCCTAAACATTTGTCATGGCAGAAAAGAACAGGTGTCTGTATGTGTACAGTATACAGTGTCAGACAGGGGCATCTTCTTACTGCAACTGATATTTGTCATTATGTCAGCAAAAATAAGCTCTGCTTGTCTGTGGAGGATTTCGAAGATTTTATTTTATTTACATGGACATTCTGTGAAGTAGATAAATTACACTGTCACACAGAGCTGGTCTTGATGACCCTGTGGCCCAATACTCACATTTAGGAGGGGTAAGTTTGTGGATAGGGTCTGTGGGACCATTTTTTGTTTTGCCCAAGAATGAGGAGAGATTTTGTTTGGAAGGGATGTTTCATCCCTTTTGAACCCAAAACACAAAGGTGTGTGTGACCCTTTCGGGCCCTTAAGAAAAATAAATAATCAGTGGATAGGGCGACCAGATCATAGGAAATGTTGGTACTATGCAAGCAGCAAAGCATTCAAAAGCTGTGATATGTAATTTGAATGGAATAATATCGCGGTGCATTCAAACTGTCAATGACAACATCAAGCACAAGACCACTAACATTGCATTTACCTGAATCTATAACAGAATTCAACTGTATGTGACAGAGGCAGAGGTGGGTAGTAACTAATTACATTTATTTCATTACATTTTCTTGAGTACAGATTTTGGGTACTTACCCACCTCTGGACAGTGGATAGAGGCACATGTGTCTAGATACACTGAAAAACCAAAAAATCTTCATTTACAAAATCAAATTGTGTAAAAGATAACACTACTGCTGTCACAGTTTTCTTTGTTTTTGCAGAAAAACGTATGTGTGCAAACTGTTGTGACATTTTAAATGAACATTTAAATGGCTCATTTTTTCAGTGTGAGCCTAAGGCTTATCCTAACCCAACCAAACAATAACAAAAACACAGCATGCCAAAAGCAACCTGTATCATCTCAGAGTATCATTCCATGGTATTCCATCACTATCTGTGTGTAATCTCAGACCTGATGCTCTCCTACACACACTTGCTGCAGAGGCTTACCCAGGAGAGCTGGTCGCGGTGGAGACCGGGCGGGGGGCCCAAGAAGGAGGAGTGCTCCAAGGATAGATTTGGGGGGATCCTGGAAAGTCCACTGTACCCCGGGGCACCTGAGCATCTTGCAGCCTCTGCTGCACTGCCAGCTGCTGCTCGGACAGGTTCCCACACACACTGTGCTCGGTAACACTCACGCTCTTGGAGGTACTGACTGTCAATCAGATGTGAAACCTAGCTAATCATAAATGTACTGATCACCTGAATCTACTCTCATTAAAACACCACTGTAATCAACACTCTTGCAGCGAGAACAGCTGGATGGTGAAACACTACAAGAAGTAAGTAGAATGTAATTATTGCCATTTTGTTTGAGTGAATAAAAGATTTATTTTCTTTGAATTATTCAAGTTCTCCAAACACTGCCTCGTTTTTCTTTTTCTGATGTTTTGTCATTTCCTTTACAATTATGCTTTAAAGAACAATAATTTTATTTGGAAATGAGGAGAAATATTCTCAGCAGTTCTTAACAAACTGTGGTAAAACTGTTCAGTTCAATACTTGCCCCTATAAAAGATAAAAGAGAAGAAACTGAACATTTTGCAGAGGCCTCAGAGCTGTAAACTCTACATGTGCTACATCCTTTTATTTTAAGTTAGATTTAAGTTATACCTATTTTTTGGGATTATACAAGACCTACTCAAGCATGTATTGTCATTAGCTGCATAAAATGAAACTTGCTTCACCTGTGCTCTACCTTTTCAGACGCAGTGCGAGTTTCTCAGGCTCCAGTTTCCAGACACCCTGCTGTCTGCACCGGCCTGCTGTCTGCACCGGCGTGTTCTGCAGCGCTGCTAAAAGGTTTTTACCCTGGAATACAGTTCACCTCTCTTCTACCGAGGTGGCCTCCACACATTTATGAACAATTTCTCCAAGGGTCTCAGTGACACGCAAAATGATGACTGTACTCTTTCCTACCTTGTGAGAAAGTGAGTTGGGGGAAGGCTAAGAAAAGCATAGGCTGCTTTCGAACAGCCTCTGTGCTCCAGCACTCACCAGTTTCAGTCATGATGAAAAACAAATGAAAATATAATGTCAAATGGCGACGCATGATAAGGAGAGATATTTTTATCATACACATTTTAACCCTTTGTGATAAATGGTATATCTTTACAGGCCATTCAATTTGGCTGGGGGTTTTTTTTGGCCAGCGTTAAATAAATATGCCCCTGAGAAAGGACAAAAAAAACACAGATGAGGCACCAACTGTACTTATGCAAGAATGGGCAAAAGTTTGCACACACCTTCTCATCCAATGTTTATTCTGTTATTAAGCCTATCAGTGTGTCCGCCTTTAATGCACTACATTTCTGGGAAGCAATTACACGAAATGGTGGAACACTGCTATGGGATTCGATTGTTTCAGTCACAAGAGCACCTGTGAAGTCAGGTTCTGATGCTGGATGATTAGTTCTGGCCACTTTAGGACATCCAGAGTAAGCAATGCCACTGAATCCACTGTGTATGCTTTTGGAAATGTAATTTAAGGGAGTTTTGAGTCCCAACAAAGTGTTTTTACATGAACAGAAATATTTACACCAAGAAGATAAATGCTTAATTAATACAGTGGCTCCCCTCCCTGGTCCTTACAGACACAGTGAAAGGTTCATGTACTCAAACAGTAGGGGGCAGTATAGACACAGACATAATCAGCACCCTGATTCCCAAAACATTAGAGCACGAAGATAAGATAAGATAAACCTTCATTAGTCCCACAGATGGGAAATTTGCTAGCTGCCATACCAGGCTGCCTCACACAGGGTTGCCAAAAGTCTGGGGGAATTCAACCGTTATTTTCAAAGAATCTGCATAATTCAGTCAATAAAGATATCAAGAGTTTTCATGTGAAATGGTGTGATGTAGCAAACTGTTCCAACTCACACTTCTTTCTGAATGTGGTCAGGGCTCCCGACAATTTGTTTTGCACACCACAGATTTTTAACCCTTGTCCATTTATTTCATAAACTGTGGATGTTTATTCCTGTTAAAAACACTGCAAAGTTGTGGTGTGAAATGAAAATATGTCAAATGAAACAATTTCACTTTAAATGCTCTCGGTAACTATTTCATCCCACTGACTGTCACTTTATAGCTCGTTAAATTAATACTCGTATGTTGATTCACATTACAATTATAATTATGTAAGATGGCTTTTGTAGGTGATTAATACAAAAGTTCTAGCTACTAAAGTTGCTCGGATCGGAATCTGAAAACTTTACTGATTCTGGAAGACATTGCTTCTTTAATGACACACAGAGTCACAGAGATGAAAACAATATGAAATATAAAGTTTAAGCAAATCTAAATAAAAAGGTGGAAAAAACAAACTGAATTTGAAAATACGTTCTATTTACATAAATGCTGGGTAGAAATACAATACATAAATAACACAGTCGAGTGAAATTTACAGACACAAATTTTGTTTGGAGTAAGCTACTGCACCGTAGAGGTCAGAACTAATATATATTAATTAATAAAGGTAATATTAACATAAGTAGTGATATGGCATATGAAGACTATTGCACGTAATGAAGTGATTCAGTGTCCATTTCGATACCGTCGCATAATATTGCAGATGGTAAGAAAACTGCATGTGAGATATTGTACATAATGATAATGTTTTAACACCTGATTACAACATTAAACAAAAAGATGGTGAACAAATTGGAAATGTATATGTTAGCAAAGAATACTGAGTGTATTGTCAACAAATATTATCTGAGTAACATGTTCTTGCAGAGCATCTCAGTGTCCGCTAAAACGTTTGGCTGTCTGTGTATCTAAAATAGTCCCTAAACCTATTGGTGTGTTTTGACTTTTTATGTAATTACCATTATATAAAAAGGTCACAACCCACCAGGAGGTTTAGTGATAAATATGCACACAGTGGTAAATATGAAAACTATTGTTTTAATGGGGACCATTAGCCTTAAAATGCCCTGCATGACCTTCTATACAGTGATTAGATTGAAAAAAAAAATACATTTTAGGCAAAAAAACATTGTTGCTATCAAAAACAATATCTCAACCATTCAACATGTTCGTAATCACTTTCTGTGAACATTCTGTGAACTTTCTGTGATGTAGCTTTTGGAGGCACTAAAAGCTTCAAAAATCTGGTTCCATTCGCCACCACTGTGAGGTCCTCTAACTCTGCGAGTCTCTAGAGACAGATTATTACATGTCAAACCACGCCGAAAGACTTTGTGCTTATTTTAACCATGTACTTTTTCAGGAATGTTTTTAAAAGCAGTAAATTCCCCTTTAAGCGATTTGAAACACAGCTGAAAGCGACTTCTGATTTACCATCATATGATACGCGAAAACAACCTTAAACACTAAACCCAGAGAGCCCTGTTTCTTTCACACACTTTTCACAGTGAATGCGTTTTGGGACCTTCCTGTATCTGTCTGTGTCTGTCTGTCTGTGCTTTGAAATTAAGCTCAGTCGGCTTTGAGGAACAAAAAAATGCATAAATATCTACTTTTATTGGAAGGGTTTGGTGATTTTTTTTTGTGTTTGTTTGTTGGGAGTGTTTATTGTAAAAATTAACTTCATCCATTATGCGTTCAGCACTGATTAATTAACTATATGGTAAATGAATTGCGCAGAATAGAAGTGATCCTTCTGCAAAAGGGGAAAAAATCCTGATTAAAACTCCTGAGTTATGGAGAAATAAGCATAAATAAATAAATACACAGACCTGGGTTTATGTGAGCTTATTATTATTGATCAGATATTCATTTTGAGTAATGTAGGTATCCAGTAAATATTATCAGACCCACCGCACCAGAAAATATATCATAGATGGACGGACGGGCGGACGGGCAGACGGCCGGACAGACGACAGACGGGCAGACTGACAGACAGGCAGGCAGGCAGGCAGGCAGACAGACAAACAGGCAGATTTCAGTCTCTCAGTCTGTCAGTTTGTGTGTCTTTTGATCTGTATTTCTCTCTGTTTATCTCTATCTGTCTGTATGTACGTCTGTCTGTCTGACTATGTTTCATGGTACTGTATGTCTGACAGTATTAACTGATTACATTACTTAAAATGAATAAATGATGAATATAAATGAATTCACAGCATTACGGGATCACCCAGAGTGCACTACAACAGTAGGTGGCGCAATAACACAAAAGTGAAGTGCATTTAAAACTCGAAACGAGCTAGGTTTGTTCTCCACGTACAATGTGCAGTTAATTGTACCTGGATTTTAACCTTCGTTGTCCTAGCATGAACAGTTTTAAAGCTCTAGAGCAGAGCTGACAAGACTTCTGATGTCACGGGCAATCACTGATGATAAAGTTAGTTAAAACTCTTTTCTACTGTCTCTGGATTCCTGATTAAGTTCATGAATTCTAAACTGGTTAAGAACTTGCGGTAGTTTAGTCCAAAGTTCAAGACTGTGCTATAATGGGAGAGCAAAGGACAGTAACTGGTCGGCTGTGGGAACATATTTTTTCAGTGTTTTAAGGGGTTGGTCCTCTTATTCCCAGTGCAGGGCAATCTTAGTGCTTCAGTTTACCGACATTTAGGACAATGCCATGCTTTCAACTTTGTGGACACAATTTTGGGAAGAATTTCTTTTTATTCCAGCATGAGATGCCACAATGCACAAAACAAGTTCCATAAAGAAATGGTTGGTGACATGTTTGACTAGCCACAACAGAGCCCTGACCTCAACACCATTCAACACCTCTGGCATGAACTGGAACGGAGATTTCTCTGCATTTAACCCATTTACCCAGGTGAAACAGTGGGCAGCCCGGGAGATTGTGGAGACAGCCCGGGAGATTGTGTGTGGAGGCAGTACTTTGCTCAAGGGGTACATCAGTGGTGCCACTGGCAGTCAAAGGAGTCAAACCCACGGCCTTTGATCAAAGGGGCAACTCCACCAGCTGCCCTAAATAGTCAGGCGTCCCAATACTTTTGTCCACATAATGTATGTTCCGTACCGTACCCACTTGCGTTGCGTGTTGACGTGTGTTCTCCGTGTTCTCGGTTCTGGTTCTGCAGGCTGATGACGAACTGGGTCCACAAGCTGTGACGCTCCTCACTACGGTGGCATGCTGTCGCCATGGAAACCGGCTGAGTTGGTGCAGTGCGTTTGCGTGGTTTCTGGCTGCACAATTTTTTACTCACGGCTCATAACGTCGGCTGGCTCTCTTTAAGGCCGGATCTACATGGATATTAGACAAGTAGAGTCCATTTTTAATTCGGTTTTGGGTGTACGAGATACTGTCTTAACACTTCAGCGACTGGAAGAGTCTATATTTTCAACTTAACTACGCCAGCTAGCCAGCTAGCTAACCGAGTTTATGTAAGAACTTGCTGTCTCTGCTTGCTAATTTAACGTCTGTCAGCTTTCAGAAATGGGCAGTTTGGCGGTTCGTATGTAAACATTTTTTTACATCCATCTCTAAAGGCTCCGCGAAGGCGTTTGGCATTATTTGTCTTTTAAAGTATGAAAGAGGAATCTATTAGCCAGCTAGCTTGATCCAGGTGACGCCTGCCTGCAGTCAGTCTGGGAAGGATTTCTGTCTTTGGATCTCTGATACAGCCAAACCCAGCCAGCCAGCGTTTGTGTGTGTGGGAAAGAGAGAGCAAGAGAGAGAGTGTGTGTGCGTTGTACACCTGCTGCAATGGGAAGTCTAGCCTCTCTACAGCCAACAATATTCCTTCCAAAGTTGAACATCACTCCCTTGCAGGAATCCCACCTCTACATTTCGTGGTCTGCCAGTGTCAGTGCTTTTCTTCCCCTTCTCCTCCAGACTGGATGTGATTAGAAGCTCCCGAAGTAGCCTTTCTAGCACCAGATGAATACATTATAACCATCAAAGTCTTGGTAACCTGAAGGAGGCATTTTTTTCATTTTGTCGTGGGAGGAAGAGCTTCTTCTCATCAAAGAAACCGTCGTTCAGAATTAAAGAAGCCGAGATCATGACAGAGCTGTGACAACTTCTTCATCATCAGATCCTTCAAGAAGACACGGGGGGAACAGATGTTTCTCGGCAAGATGACACTCAGTCAGTCCGGGCTGTTTGGACAGATAGATGACCTGCAGGACCTCACCTTCATCGAGAGACCCATCCGCAGGAGCCTGAAGGTATTCATCTGAAATTTCTTCATCCTCAGGTTTTCTATACAATTAATGTCTCTTATTACGTAGGGATCTGTAAACGAATTGATGTAAGTGGGTTGTCTGGGTATTTGAAGGCATGCCACCTACATGGTGCTTGTGTTTTTTAAAAGCCACTTAAATATACGGATTATACCTTTATCCTTACAGCCTTCTGAGCTGTAAAGAAAGTGATGCTCTATTCTTGCTGTCACAGGAGAGCTTACTCCATATATCGCTGTTCATTGTGCTCACCTGTTATTCTACACAGATTTGAGATTTTTCAGTTGAAGGCAGCTCCTTGCTGCTCATTGAGAAGCACGGTAAGTGAGGAGTTACTGTGGAGGAGGCTAGACACGGCTGGTAGGGAGGCTGGGGGTTGCCCACATCGCTCTAGTGAGTGACGCAGTTTCTGTCAGCTGTGCGCATCCCTGCCTCTCCTCCTCCACTCCACTGCAGTACATCTACCATATAGAGGATTTCTGCCATGCCCAGTGACAGCACTCCCATTTTCATCTAACCCGTAGATTAAGAAGTCTCCTCGAACTCCCTGCAAAAGAATTAGGATTAAGTTACTCTCACTGCCCACCCTTCCCAGAGTAGGCTTTTCACGTACCGTGTGAAATAAATGTGTTGCATGGCGGGGGGTGGGGGGTGGAGGGGGCGTTTCTCTTCATGCTTTTTGTAGGGAGGATCCAAAGAGAAGCTTTTCACCTAATGAGAGAAGCCCTGAAGTAATAGACTCGTCACCCACATGGCTCCCGTCCCCCGCACTTTCTTCCCACACACTCCATCGTGCTTCACATCCTGCCTCGCTGCAAACCCCCTCACACATTTGGCTGAGTCATCTTTAAGGCAGTAATGAAATCGTTTGCTGTCAGTCTACCCTTTTCATATAGAGACTGAAGACTCATTTAACCAATGATGAAGCTCAGGTTTATTTTGATGCAAGGTACATTTGTAGTCTAAACGTGTGTCCACGGATTACATGATGCATCTTAGTCAGTGTCTCAAAAACACTCAGAATATCACTCAAACACTGTTTGTAGAACATCAGTGTTATTAAATTGCCTTGAGGCGGGAGGTTTTTATTTAGATGTATGATTCACTTGTATTTTTGCTTTTATTGGTTATGTTCTTTTATATTAATGAACTATGTTTTTCTGTATTGTTTTCCAGACTGCAGAAGAGATTGACAAATTAACTGTAGATGAAGATCTGAACGATATAGAGCGGGCAGTCTACCTCCTCAGGTAATGGCAAACGCTGTACAATATTAACCTACAAAATGAGTCACACTTGACTGAAGCTTTTGAAAAATATTTCATTGTGTATCCCTTTTGTGTCACTCAACACTCGTCAGTAATAACATTCACAACTGGTGATGCAGTTTTGAGAAAGTTTGTGAACTTTTGGAAAATATCTGTATTTCAGCCAGTATAAACATTTTTCCAAATTTTGAGAAGCTAAAATTCAGATGAACAATAATATCTGCAGATGACGTTTTATTTTTTAACCGTGAAGATTGCTATAGATTCAATTAGACAATCTTCTATTGACTCTCTTGTGGCAAGTTGTGAATTTGAATTGACAGAAATAATTGGCTCATTTGTCAAATTTAGTGAACACAAATAAACAGAAAATCTGTCCTGCTGCTAATGATTGTTCAGTAATGAATGAACCTGTAGGTTTATGACTAGACTAATGTTGGGCAACTATAATAAAATAAAAAAAAAGCGATTAATTGCATTGTTACATGATGAATAATATAATCATATTGCAAAATGTAATAATTAATTCAAAAGTAATATTGCACACTTCTATTTTTGAAATACTGCTGTATAAACAAAAGTACAATAACATTTGGTTTGCAAACACTTGAAACAAATAAGGAGCTTTTTAACAGCAATGTTCCCTTTAGCACAGTTACACAGGTAGAGTTAAAACATTTCTGTAAATCTCGACATAAGCATTAATGTAATCAAATCAAAGGTAAAACCGAAGCTATTAGTCACTGCAGGGCACTCACATTTTATGTAGTTTGTTAAAGAAAAACAAAAGTTCCTCTCAGAGTCCAGAGCATTGGGGTGGAACCGTTATAGCATCTGCAAAGGAGGGACCAGTTCCATATGAAAGTCTATGAATCTGAATGCAATGTCATAAAAATCTTGCTTTACAGGTTCTTGATACTGTTGTGGATTTTTGAGCACTGTTGTACGTCGCTCTGGATAAGGGCGTCAGCTAAATGCCGTAAATGTAAAGACCCTATTGGTGTAATGGTCATCATATAATGTGGACAAAAGTAGTGGGACACCTGACCTCCACAAAAACCAGCCGAAACATAGAGCGCAACACTCGGGCACCCACAAGCTCAAAAAACGCTCAAAATGAAAGAATTTTTAAAAAGCCTACTTTAAAGCACGATTAAATAATTGTCGTTAAGTGAGTAATGCATTACGCGTTAAAAATGCGTTAACTTGCTAAGTCCTAGACTAGATACATGTACAAGTTAATTTTCTCTGGTTTTATTAGTCTTCTGTTTGGCATGACCCTCTTTACTGAGGCAGGTTGTTGGACAACAAGGACATGTGCTTTGTATACCAACTGAGGGCTTTTTCATCTTGTGGGTAAGGATTAGAATCAGACTTACCTTCAAAATAGAGGAGCTTCTTAAACTTTCTCTGATGTGAGAACACACTCTAAAAGTATGTGCTTAAACAAAAATCAGAAAAATGAGGTGTTATAAAGTATATCAGACTTTAGGCTGCAATACAGCAGCTGCATTACAACCACTGACAGGTGAAGTGAATAATGTCCATTATCTTATTACAATGGCACCTGCCAAGGGTGGGATATATTAGACAGCAAGTGAAGAGTCTTTTCTTAAAGTTGATGTGTTGGAAGCAGGAAAATGGGCAAGAGTGAGGATCTCAGCAACTTTGATAAATAGCATAGCTCTAAAACAGTGGCTTTTGTGGGGTGTTCCCAATACGAAGTGGTTAGTTTGTGCCAAAAGAACCCAAGGAAAGGCAACCAGTGAACTGCTGATAGGGATGCACTCTGGGATGAAAGCAAGCCAGTGGATGCAGTGTGATGCTCTGTACTGTGATCTGCTGGGAAACTGTGAATGTTTGCTTTGACTGGTTCCACCTACATTTGCATGTTGTATTTGTGTAACTATGCATGTGACCAATCTTGAATCTTGAATCTTGAACCTACCTAAATACAGCAGACCAAGCACACTTCTTCATTCTAATGACTCTGGCTTCTTCCAGTAAGAGTATTTGATTCAAGATTCAAAGCATTTATTGTCATGTGTACAAAAGAAAGTGCATTTGTCTGTGCAATGAATTTTTTTTGCTGTCCACAAACAAATGCCGAGTTAAAAGTAAGTAAGTAAAAGTAAGATAAAAAATAAAGATTAAAGACTAAAAATATATAAATATTAAAAAGAAAGATTTTAAGAAAAAAATACAAAATTAAATAGAGGATACGTAAAGACTAAGTGTGTTCAGATGTGAAACAAATATCCATTTTGCGATTACAGTGAAGAAATGTGAAAAAGAGCAGAAAGTTATGAGGTAGATTGATGTGCAAAGGAACTTAATATACGAAGTGACCTAATGTGCAAAATGACAGTATGAGGTAGGTCAGCTGTTCAGGGGTTTGATGGCAGTGGGGAAGCGGGAGTTTTTGAGTCGGGAGGTTCTAGATCTCACACTTCTGAACCTACGTCCCGAGAGCAGGAGTGTGAAAAGTCCGTGTTGAGGGTGTGTGGGGTCTTTGAGGATGGAGGCAACTCTCCTATGGACTCTGCGCTGGAATGTGATGTTGTCTCAGTTCTCAGGTCTCAATCCAGTCGAGCATTATAGGACTTAACTGTATCTGCTTATCTGCTCTCAGTGAATTGGTGCCAAATGCCACAGCACTCCTTCAGAAGTCTTGTGGCTCAGAGCTGTTTTGGCAGCATGAGTGGCACCTACACAATATTAGACAGGTGGTTTTAATATCAGTGTATGTCATAAGAAACACTAAAATAAAAACAGTATCCATGTAAATAACCAACATTTTACCACTTTAATTTATGTACCTCACTTTAATTTATGTACCTGTGTAGGGAATCATTTGTTACTAAGATACTACAAATAATCTTGTAAAAACATATTGTACAAGTGCGTATTTTTTTACTTTTTTGCTTACTTAAGTGTAATGTATCTCCAACTCCAATTCTTACTGAATTACATTCATATTTGGGAAAAAATCATAATATTTGATAGTTGCAGCCCAGGTTATAATTGTACAATAATGCAGAAACCCAAAAGAGGTTTTTTTTCACAGCCACTTGTACAGAATGTGTTAAAGATTATGACTTTTTATGTTTCTGGTCTTTCTTTCACACTGTTTCTTCGATTGTTGTTAGCATTACTCTGTGTGCACTGTTTCCTTTTGGTCACTGGCTCTTTGGCAGCATGGTTAGTAACAACTTCTGGTGCAAAGTTATGTTCAGGATTCGCTGAACACTTCATGGCTTCTCATCGCCTGCTGCTGGACGAAGAATGTTCAGCTCAGCAGTTCAGGGCCGGCTGTGTCGTCGCTGATGTACGCGCCTCATGAATAATGCAGCCAGTTAAAAGCCTTTGGTTGATGTCTCTGGCAAAGATAACTGTGTGCCAGTCTCTGGAGGACTTCTCATGGACACCATTTTTAATCCGGTGTGTTACTAATACTCAAACGCACAGGTACAGCAGTGATGCTTCGGTATCTGATGGCGGATTTAAGCTCATTAAAGTTGGATGGATTGGTTCTGATTACCTGGAAGATTGGGTTATACTTTTATCGGATTTCCTGTGAACACGGGAGAGTCCTGTCATCTTAACCTTGCTGAAGACCTTTAGTTTTACTCGGGTTGTTTCACTTCACATGCTTTGCTTTGGTTCAACACTTGTTTTGTGGCAGTGCAGCCCCGTTGTGTTGTTGAAGAATAACTTTCTGATAGACATGTCTGTTTACACACGGTCTAGTCAATGTAGACCCAATTTCCCTGACACAGATTCAGTAAAGCCTACTTTTTAAGTACTGCCAACAGAGACTGTGTATGTTTTTACATTTTGAACTAAGTATAATTTATATTCTGAAGCTACCTGTTTATCTGTGTAAACTACCCTGCCTGTGTTTAAAGCAGTAACCCATAATCAGTTTGGGTAACAATGCTGTTGCCTGAAAAACAGAGCACTCATCCACCTTTTTCTCTTCTGATCCCCCTTCACTGAGTTCAGGATAAAAGAATTTTGTGTTCCACAGCAGCAGTGTGATTGTAAGATTGATTATTTGTTGCATTGCACTGGCTTGTTTCTCTAATTTATTAATTATTTAATTCTTTATTTACAAATATAAAAAAAAAACAGTGCAAAGGATCTCATGTTGTGTGTACTTAATTAGTATTTGCACAGTGTAAAAAATGTACATTTACACATGCAAACCAAACTGTTGCTTTTTTATGTAATTTATTTCTATGCACCATGGATTCAGTGCTGTAAACCCATGCAAATCCACATGAATCTGCAGCAGAGGTTACTGTGCGATGGTAGATAGGATCGGACACTTATATTCTTCTAAGTATCGCCCAAGAGATTCATGAAGTTTAAAGGTGACAATGTTTGTAACAATTTTTATATTGACATGTATACATTTGGCAGATGCCCTTATTAAGACTTACAAAGTAATCATGTTATAGATGTAGGCAAATGTAGAGTTCAGAGTTTTGCCCAAGTACTCTTATTGGTGAAAAGGCGCTTGCGTGAGCTTTGGATTGAACCCAGTCTCCTGCACTGAAGGTAGTGTTAACCCACTATGTTAAAACAACCACAAAATTGTTTGGGTTTTACGTTTTTATGTCTGGCCAAACTCCTATGTGCCAGTATTCTGGTCAGTTGGCTCTGTAATGTCCTCAATTGGTGCATTAGTAGTTTTTCCGATTTGGTTGTCTGTGAATGCACGTTGGAGATGTTACAATTGAATAGAATGAACCCATAATCAACCCCTTCGAATTGCACATTGATACAAATGTAGGCTTTAACCTAGTATTGGAGGATTGTATTCTCTGTGTCCCTCTTTAACCTACAAAACTACGTAATGCTCCTTCTCTGAGCTAATTAAGTGGCAGAGTCATTCCACACCGCGGCTCCCTCGGGCAGCAAACTAGTTCTGCGAACAATTTAATTGCCCCTGTTGGCTGTCACTTGGCTCTTAAAAACAGGCTGCCAGCAAATCTGAGTTACAAAGAGGAGAGTGCCTGTTCAGTTTTGGATGAGCAGTTGAAGGTGAACTGATGGAAAGGGAGTCCCTCATATGCAGACATCCCATGGATTATGATCACACAAAGTTAATGTTTCCCCTTTGAGTGTAGCAAACTCTTGAGCCTGGCCTGCATTTCAGACTTTTGGCCTAAGATGATAATATTCTTGAGAACAGTGATCAGATATAGCAGATATCGTAAAAACCATATCTGAGGTTTCACATTAATGGATTTGTAGGATTTTGCATATTTTAAGTGAATTTTGTAAAGTCAGTAAAAGAAAATATGATGTTTGAATGAACTACTGTTATCAAATTCCTGAACATGACATCACATGCATGTGCAACAGGGTGAGAGATAAGGATGCGGCTCACTGTTTGTGATGGAAGGATTTGCTCCTGTATTAGTTTTAGTGGAGCAGTTTTTAAACCCCTCTGTCAGCGGTTAAATGGCCAGAGCAGGCAGTGGGTTTTTAATGAGAACTGAAGTTGCCGTCCCACTTCGCAGAGCCCCTGGTTCATAACCGCATCAGTCCACACGTACCATTGGGAATTTTCATCTGCTGCCATGTCTCCTATTGCCAGATGGAGCACAAACCAATGACGTGCAGCCATGACTTGTTATGATAACATCGTGGTTTCCATCACCATTTTTCTCGTTTATCTTTCATCAATAAACCAAATTATCCTCCGCTTCCAAGTACAAAAACAGCTTTTATTTCTTTTCATTTCTGACTTTTCCATCCAGGTTCTGAATTCATTTTTTATTGAGGGGAATGGAAAACCCAATACTTTTTCAAAACTGTTTGTGGTCATTTATATTTTCGCTGCATCTGCATGTTGGCTGTATCCCTCCGCCTCTTTTCTTCTTTTAGAGCAGAATAGAAAGCCTGGTTACTCATTACTGATTTCAAAGTCTCACTTTGGTGAATTCAGCAAAGCGTGAAGTAGCTTTGCAGTGTGCCGACTTTCTCAGTGCAGTGCAAGTCACACATGGCGCTCTGCCTGAGAAAAAGTTGGGGCTTCTAAAGCCTAGCTGGTCAGGCTTTGTCTGTATGTGAAACCCAAGTCTCCTGTCCATCCCTCAGTTGACAGTCAAACCTAATTACAAATGCGAATGTGGCTCTTTTTACTTTCTGACTGCCCTCCAGGGAGGACAAGGCTCAAACATTCAGAGTCAGACCAAAGTGTAGGCCTAAGAACTTGTATTGTGTTACTGGCCAACTCATCACCTGGTCTTTAGCTGATTAAGTCACTCCTCTCTCCTTAGATACCAGCTGCTCTGCTCCCTGTGCCGTGCCTCTGTCAACTAGTCCATAAACAGACCTATTGCCAAGGTGCTGAACATTATTGCCTATATTCAGTATGTGCACCAACCGTGACCACATTACGTTCTTCTTCGATAGACCCGACAGCAGGCAAAGCCCTTTCATAGTTATTAAATAACCCTCTGCCAACAAAAGCCATTGGAGGACAGCCTGCCTCTGAAAAAGTAATGAATACCTGTTTATGGTACATTATTTAGAGAAACACCTCTTAGGAGACTGACAGACAAGGAGTTGTTCTGGGGCAAGTAGGAACTCTGGGGGATTTAATGAGACAGTCTTTAAAATAAATATGCCTCTATACTCAAAAGTAGCTGTTACTGTGTGCACATCCTGAAAAGGTACATATGAGTGTTTTGTTTGTATGTTATTACTGTGTTCTCAACAGATCCCACGGGGTTTGATTAATGCTTGCATATTAACACTTCAAACCATCTCCAAGTATGGCATGTTCGTGATGTTTGCTGTTTGGTTCTGTAAGCAGCTCTCACTGATTTTGACTGAAATGTACTTTGTTGAAACAAGAGTGAAAACAAATGTCTGAGAGATCAAAGTTGAGACAGAAAGACACAAAGTGCTTGAAGCTGTAGTGTCTGTTAGGCTAAGAATAGTACAATTAGATGGCAACTGTCTAAAAGCAAAGTCAAGGGAAAAAAAAACAACATCTATGGGGTTCGTATCTATAGCGACATTGCTAAGCCAACATTGGCTTGGCTTGCAGGTTAAATGTGCCACACAACCCAGTATAGCCTCAGTTCCAACTGGTGCCAAAATGACATTTGCTTGAAAGATAAAGACTCATATCTGAGATAGTGAACATAATGTGGTGTGTGGAGCTCTTATCCTTCTTGAAGCCACTCTCCTCATAATTTTACTGCCATTCCTGATTCTTCCCCTCTATCTGTCAGCACCATGTATTGAGGAACTCCTACACCACCAATCCCATTCAAACTTCACAGCCCTGATGCATTCTGCAAATCCTTATTCGAAAACTATGACGGTGCGGGACAATACTGGTTAATTCATTTAACATCTATTGTCCAAGTTTGGAGTACATTCAATCTAAAATTGTACATCCTCTTACTTATAAGTAGAACTAAAGCCTAAACTGAAAACATCTATTTTAAAGTGTGTCACAACAGTGTCTTAATCCAGTTTTAAGTTTTGAAGAGCAGTAATCATGTTTTCAAAGAAGCACTGCTGCTATTTCTAGCCGTGGCATGATGATCAGCATCCGGCTGTCAAGCTGATTAAAGAAATTGGAGATTACAGAAATCCAGACACTAGGTAACACAGTGTTTGTCCTTTTCATGGACTGTGAGATTCAGGGAAATGCAAAAACTGATTGCCCTTCCTTTTTTTTCCCTCTCGTAAGCTCTGGTCAGGACGTCCAGCGAGCTAGCGTGATCGTCAACTTGCCAAACCTTGTGCGTCAGAACCCAGCAGAGACGTTCCGGAGGGTGGTGCCAAAAGTCAGAGTAGGCCAAATTCTGCTCCATCTCCGTTTTTCAGCCCTGAGATCAAGACATGCTTCTCTGGTACATAGTGTTTGCTAAATGATCATCCAGAGCTTTTTTCCTACACCCTAACAGGAGGTGCTTCATGTAGCCGGGGCAGACATGCAGCTCGCCGCAGCAGGCTCTTTCTTGACCATTCTCCAGGACGACATTGTCCTCATCCAGACACACACCCACTCAATCCTGCAAATAGTTCTCCTCAACCTAGACCACAGGGACACAGGTCAGCACTCTGTGAGAAAACACAAACTAAAGGTCCATTTGTAATACTGAAATATGAAAAGTAAACCTGAGATTTTCCTTTTGAACTCTCTTGAATGTACTTGTGTCACTGTAAGTGAGGTTCTTTTCTGGCCAGGCCTTAGACTGGACATTTAGACGATATTTGCCATAAAATAATCATGAAGCATAATTACATTTTCCTCTAAACCTCAGTTTCAGGTTTGTGTTTCTCTGTTGCCCTTTCAATAGTGGTCGGAAGTGCTTGGCTAGAGACCTTGCTATCAGCTATTGATGCTTTACCAAAAGAAACCATCAGACAGGAGGTAATAAGAGCTTGTCAGGTTTTCCTATTGCATTTTAGACATATGCAAATTGACAGTCTGGAAGGAGAATGGAGTGGAAGGAAAAAAAAATGTAATCTTTACCTCTCCTGCTGTGACCTGATTGTGTTTGCAGATTTTAAGTCCACTGGTATCTAAAGCTCAGCTCTCCCAGTCTGTGCCGGCCCGTCTGGCCAGCTGTCGCATCCTTGGAAAGGTTGCTGCCAAGTTTGAGTCATCAGTGTGAGTTTGCCAAACTTTCTGTTTTTCTGCCTATAAAGCAGAGATGCTGGCGCAGTGCCACCATGCTGACCTCTGATACATAGGAACTTCCACACATATGGAAAGAGACTGTATAATCACGAATGGTTGTGTTGCACAAATTATTAGTCTGCAAATTTTTTTAATAGCACTTTTAAGCTTTAAAAATGAGTGTTTATTTGTAATGGTTTTCATATTTGCTTTAGCTGCCTCTATTGAATGTTTCAGATTAGTTTGCAGGAAATAATGAAAGCTTTCTTTCACGCTCATAGTCAGTGCTTTTTTACAAGCATTTACAGGAGGGCAAGGGTTGAGAGAAAGTTCTTCTGAAATTGTTTAGCACTTACACAAAGTGTTTACTTAGAACTGCTGAGAAACATAAAGCAGCCTGCGCCAGTTCTTTCAAGATGATTCCGTTTTTGGTTATGAAATTGTTTTCATTGTGGAGTCTGGACGTTCCTGCTGGTAGAAATGATTTGTCTGAGTGTGTGCTGTGGCTGCCCCTCCCCTGCAGAGTGAAGAAGGACCTGCTGCCTCTGGTCAGGTCGTTGTGTCAGGACGTGGAGTACGAGGTGCGCTCCTGCATGTGTCGCCAGCTGGAGAACATCGCCAGGGGAATTGGGTAAAAAGAAGAAGAGAAAGAGACTAACATGAAAGATTTGGGTCTTCCTTAAATCTGATGGGTTTTGTTATGAGTACAGGACCTCAAGAACGAGCCGCCAGTCTGTTACATTGTGAACTGTGTTAGACCCAATTAGTCTGTTACATTGTGTACTGTGTTAGAAGTGTATCTGGAAGCTTACCATGATTTTGAATTGACTTTGATTGTGTCCAAGCAGACAGAATGTGTACAGCAACTGTAAATTTGATTTCATTTATCTAATTAGTGGAGATAGCCAGTGGCATCATTGTTCTGCTTCAGTTCCTGGACTAGCTTGGTCACGTAAAAGTATTCAGGTGATGTGAACGATTTTTTTGGTTCGCAGCTTATTCTAGTAATAATAAAGGCTATTTGTGTGCTCATATTTGTAGTTCACTTGATGTTCTTAGAGAAAACATTTACATTTATTAAATAAAGATATTACCTCTGCATTTTATTAATTAAATTCTAGTAAGGAGACAAGAGATAGACTAGTTGCAAAATGGGAATTTACGTGAATCCTATTGGAAGGAGATTGCATGCTGACAGAGCACTGGTATACTGTAAGAGACTGACTGGTATTGGATCTTCTGGTCTGTTTGAACTGAGAGATGCATGATAACCTGATTGTGTGTGTTTTTGCATGGGTAATGAAGCACTTAGATGAGGCAGTATGTGGATGTTTTTTTTATTGCTGCGATTTTGTGTTTTTCTTTTCTTTGCCCCAGGGTGGACCATACCAAGGCTGTGGTGCTGCCGGAATTGGTGGAGCTGGCTCGAGATGAGGGCAGCACTGTGAGACTAGCGGCCTTCGACACCATCATTAACCTCCTAGAGATGTTTGACAGTGGTGAGCTGTGCATATTCCCATAGCAAAGTTTTGGACTAGTTATATCAGTACATCAGTTAAATAAGTGATAAATCTGGTTAAACCTGTAGTGTTAAGCACAGAGGATTCCTGTTTTTCTAAATCTCAGTCTGTATTGACATGACTACATTCTGTTTCTGCTGTGTTTCATTTTTGTGTTTATGTCCCTTCATGCGCGAAAGAAATTGGTACATTTTGTTGTTCGACAGACACTGAAACCATTGTAGAGGCTTTAAATTAAAGAAGCTTTCCTGCTGGAGTTAAACAGTCTTCAGATACTCTTATTGCATTACATCTTGATGGTCCAGTCACATTCTGAATTACAGGACTCGGTTGATATGTATGATATGTTTTTTTTTAATTCAGACACTACTTGACCCTAAAGCAGATTTGTCTTAAATCTGACTGTTTTAAGAAAACTCCTTCTGGTGCGCACATACATATTCCGTCAAGCTGCCACCTGTCACTTCAACATCCGTGTGAGATATATCGTTTCCTTTTGACATTTGAAGCAGCGTATCAGACCCAGTGGGACACGAGATACAGAAATAGACAAGCAGTGATGGTTGCTATGCTGACAAGAACTGAGTCTGGACATTAGTCTCACACAGTCTCTCTGACTTCCGCTCACCCTCTCTCTACAGATGACAGGACACGTGTTATATTTCCCCTGGTGAAGACATTCTGTGAGAAGTGCTTTAAAGCTGATGAGGCAGTGCTGGCCTCCCTGTCCTTCCAGTATGGCAAGCTGTGTCATGGCCTCTCGGGTGGGTGTCTGAATCGTACTCGCACCTGATCTACTGTTAAGGCTGGCAAGTAGGAGGATGTTGAAGCACTAGAATTCATGGCTCAAATCCTGCCCCCCCTTGGTTACAGTTGCTCAGTAACTCAATCCCCACAAAAGGAAAATATTAATTGATTTCATTGGCAATTAATTTTCAATTGTTTAGTCAATATTCACAGCTCATCAAATTGAACAGAAATGCTGGTTATTGTATTTATACCTAGTAATTGGATCTTAGCTTTTATGAAGTGCAGATTTACTGAAAAAAAACAAAAACTGCTCTATAAGTTCAAGTCTGTCTTTCATCAGTCCTCAGCTCTGCTAGGAATTACATCAAGTCTTTTCTGTGGATCTAAAAGAGGCTTATGTCCTCTTTGCATGTCCTTGTGTGCATTCTGCCGGATGGATGATCTGTAGACAGTAATAATGACTTAATGACTTAATAACTTAATAACTGCATTTTAGAGCTTAATATCTGCATTACTTCATATATGCGAATGATGCAACTAAGCAACAAATTGATCTGTGGATGAAGGGGAGTTGTGTGATGTGGCTGCTGCTGATGATGAATAGATGCCCTGTATCTTAATGAAGCTGTAATTTAATAGCTAATTGCTGATGAGTCACAGTGTGGATTCCAGCTTGCTCTCAGTGCTTCAAGCGCAATGCTAAATGCACCATCTGAGCATTGGCTTGCCTTTGGAACACACTGGCCTCTCAGTCCAAAGCCTGCCGTTGTGTGTTCAGATGCCAGTGGACTTCTTATGATCTTTTCTCAAATGCCCCTTCTGTCTTTGATTGCATATGAGATGAAATTGCTCAGCCCTCCTGATGAATTGATCTAAATGGATGCTTTTGGTGACTGCGACCACCTCTTTGTCCCACACAGCTTCTTTCACAGATGAGCAGCACCTCTGGTTTCTGGAGTTCTATAAGAAGCTGTGCTGCCTGGGACTGCAGCATGAGAACGGCCACTGCGAGAGCCAGCCATACCCCCTGGAGCTGGAGAACAAGTATGCACTGGTGCGCAGGAATTGCGCCTACAACTTCCCTGTGAGTGACAGAGAGCACCACTGTTTCACTTTTCTATTAATAGCGGTTTGCATTTGGAGGTCTTGATATCATTGAACTGGCTTGTGGTCATAATTGCATGCATAAGACAAAGCCAAGGCAGTTTCGAAAAGATGAGAAACTGAATAGCTGTAAACGGAAGAGGCCATGTCCGTTTTGGATCCGACCCAGGATCAGAGTCAGGGATCTGAACGAAGTACTTTGAACATTTTGAAAATCTGGTGAGGCAGCATGGAGATCTCCAAGTAAACAGGCTCTTTGATCTCCAGGCTCATTTGAGGAAATTAAACCTGTAACTGCTCCATCTGCCTCTGTTGAAGCAATTCTGTACTTACTGTGCTGGTTATAAATAGAGGCGGCCACTCTGCATATGTTTGTGCTTTCTGGGAGCACTTTGAGTAGAAAGCAGCTGAAAGTTATGCATAATGATGACTGTCTGTAATGTTAAAGAAGGTTCAGACGAATCCGTAATATGTAATCATGACAGCTTAGAATAACATTTAGGATTAAAAAACATGTGAAAGCAATCCAGAGTTCACTTCATTCTAATGCTGTGTATTACTTTAGATGTAGAGGTGCCAAAATAGTTATTTTGTATGATTCCTTTGGGTTCCATAAACAACCTTTCAGCTGAGGTTTTGGAGCAGTATTTTTGTTTGTAATGTCTGTAAAGAACATAAACTGTGCTCAAACTATACTTGGTATCCGCCATAATAGTTATACAATATTTTTGTTTCTCCACTATTTCCTTAACATCCATTTTAGAAAAAATGTATAAGGTTTAGATGGAAGATAAAGCCTCCTAAATGAGTGTAGTGCTGAAAGATTAATATTTTAGTTTTTGTGCAGCTATAGTTATTTTTATTCCCTCTAAATGCATAACTGATAAATGTATCATTAATTAAAGTTTTTTTTTCTTCAGCAATTTAGCTCCACTTAAGTGTTATTCCAAACATAATCCGCCAGTTTCTTAAGTTTATATTTATCATGAAATTGGCAAGAGCCTGTAGAGGATCTGTTTAAAGCTGCATAAGATTTTATATTCATAATAGTTCACACAGCACAACAGGCACTGCATGCAAAGCTGTAAATGATTAAGGCTAGAGCTAGGTGTGAGCTTTAGCTGCTGTATCTTTTTTGTGGAAATCCGGTGAAATCACTTTCAGCAGGTTGTCTTGTCTCACCATCCAAGGGATGATTTTCATTCCAGTCAAGCAGGAGCACTCCTGATTCTCCTGTTTTTATTCAGGGGGTCTTAGTTTGGTACTTACTGATTATGAAAATTTCTGAGAATAAGATTATTGACTATTTTATAGACTAGGGCTGCACAACATAGAAAAATAAATATTTATTGGGATTTAACTGCAACATATTAGGATTGTAATGCCTTTCAAGATGTTAAAGGGCACATATCATTACTCTTCTGGAATTAAAAAGGCTGAAAGGCTTAAATATTGTTTCACAAGTTACTCTCCTATCCATAGAGTCCATTTATGGAAAGTGATCTATACAAAAAGCCCAATTTCAAGTCATAGTTTTTGTGATGTCACAAAACCAACATATTTAAATACATGTCATTTATCAACACCTTTGATAGTTAAAGATCAAAACAATCAGACTTTTGTTGGATTAATTCTTCAGAACACTCAGTAACTCACCCTGAGCCTTCGTGACACCGATATTGCAGAGCACGATATCATGATAACAGTTTGAAGACATTATTTTGTGCAGCCCTATTATATACAAACTCAACCAATTTTATGTAATGTCAGTGATCAGTATCTTTACAGTTCTTCACAGTTCCCTAATCTTTTTTTATCCAACATGTTTATCTCATCCTTCAGGCCATGGTGTTATTTGCTGACCCAAACCACTTTCTGTCTGAGTTATACCGGACCTTCTCCAGTCTGTGTCATGACCCTGAAATCTCAGTCCGGCGGACGGCTGCTGAGGGATTCCACGAGGTACCAGCTGTAAATCTGTTCTGTGCATTTGCCACTGGGAGGAATGCAGCATAATACTTGCTTAAAATGTGAAAATCTCCACTTAAACACCCAAATATATTATGTCTTGCAGTTTTAGATTACACAGACTGGCTATGAGGTACAGTCTGATGAGAGAGGCCGGGTGGGAAGAGGCAAGTTAGGGAAGAAGGTGTGAATTGGGCTGACCTGATGATCTGGATGTACTTGCAGTCTAAGGGCTAATTGTCCTGACTTTTTGGACATTTTTGTTGTTATTACCTGATGTAGACACGAATTATTTGTGACCCTGGGTTCGAGGGAGCTTAGTCCAGAGGTGAAGACTTCACTCTACATCTCTTTTGTGCTCTCTGTTTCAGGTGGTTAAACTGCTGGGTCCAAATGTGCACTATGTACACAAAGAGCTGATCACCTTGCTGCAGGATGATTCATTAGAGGTGGGAACTCTGTGTATGCGCTTCTGTCTGAGAAGATGCATATTTGTGCCTCATATGTATATAGGTGGGTGGATATGTGACTGATGGAATCCGCAGCTGTGATGCACGATTTGCTGTTATTCCTTTGGCACATGGGGTTGTGTAACAACTTTTGACACTCTCTCCACTGAGAACACTGCTGTGTTCTGGGACGGGCTCTACTTGTGTCACACAGCTGATTCTTGAACACATTCTGTCCAGGCTCCCTCCTTCTTTCTCCTGCTTTAGCTGACAATGTCATTTGTGTTTGTGGTGTAGGATAGTTTTCTTTATTCTTTGTCTTTATTTGAGTATAAATGATCTTACCAGGACAGTTCTTGCTTAACTGGGTTTCTAAAATGGGACAGTTTGTGGCCTGGTGGTTAGGGATCTGTCCCCAGGTCATGGGTTAGAATCCCAGGACCACCAGTGAGACCACTGAGGTCCCCACACACTGGGTGCTGTATCAGTAAATGGGTTACATGCAGAAAAAAAATTAATAATTTTCACACTGTGTGCTGCGAAGTCTTCATGTGGATTACAAATGGCCATTTTCCTTTTAATGTGGACACTTTAATATGTTATTTTTATTATGTAGCATTCTGTAGTATAACCGTGTATCTCACATCCTCATTCAGGAATTCATTATTGCTTTCATCCATTGGTGTTCTATAATTGGGAATCCTTGCCATGCTCAACCAATCCTGACCACTAGTTCAGCTACTGATCTGTTTGAGCTAGAAATATGTAAGTAAGGTTTCTACCTGACGAAGTAAATAACCAATTGTTCTTGTAATCTGAAGAGTAATTTCTTTTGTTCAGCAAATCAATTCTTTGCACTGTAGTGATGATTTGATTAGTTGCGAAAGGTATATGGTTTTTAAAAAAAGCACATTTGACTTGCTAGGAGTACTTTCTGGCCTCTTCTGAATGAACCTGGGGGCATCAGCTTGTAAGCGGTTATAAAAAAAAAAGAAGGGCTTGTAATCTTTCGAAATGTATTCCTACCTTCAGGATAAATCAGAGAGGGAGTTTGTTTCCTTTGTATTTGGGCCGGAGAGACACTTTAAGTTAGCTGAAGCATCACTACAGTTAACCATTAAAATATGTCGATAGCGAACTCTGCCAGGAGGACAGGCAGTGCAGCTGCTGGAAGATGAACATCTTAATGCCCTTACGTATGTGTGTGGGGTCTCTTTGTGGAGGTTCCATGCCACTGTGTTTGTGTGGGTTGAGTGAATGCACTACTTCTCTGTAGCTGACGTTAGAAGCTTGCTATTGTTTGTTCTGTGCTGATCCCTTGAGAGATGTTAGTCACACAAAATATTAGCATTCACTGCTGTGCCAAGCATACAGAACAGCAGCCTGAGGCTTACTGACACTAGTTATTACCGAGGTGAACAATTGATTATTCCTATAGGTACCATGGAAATTAAAACCCCTCTTTCCTATTATATACCGTATATGTATTTTCTATTATAAACAGTATGAAACACACACACATACACACATAGATTTAAAAATCTAATATACATATTAGGGGTCTTTCTTAACTGTATAAGGATCTGTAATATTTATTAAAATAAATAAACTTTAACAAAATCTTCACTGTGATGTAACAACTGTTTTTACGCAATTTGTTTTTTAATGATCTAGTTTAATAATAAAATTTTCAGTTAAAACGCTTACTGAGTAAATGATAACAATATACACCATTTGCTCTACAGTGAGTTTGTAATTAATTTCATGAAGATGCATTCACATTTATGGCTTCATATTTTTAATTAAGTCTTACACTTTTTATCTCTATAAGTAATGCTAATAAATTAGGACGCTGCAAAGCACTGGCCAGAGGGACATAAAGCTCTGTACCACTGGGCTGAGGAACAGTGGAACTATATTCTCTGGGGTGATGGAGCTCAGTTCCCAGAAGAGTAGAGGCTGTCATCCTTCATTTCAGAAAGAAATGTATGAGCATGTCTCTATAAACCTGTCATAATTATATTTGTCTCTGTACACACTTATGTGCGTAGAGGAAAGGTACAAAAACACACAGTATAGATCAGAATATTTTGTGTTTAATAGCAATGTTGAGAAACAAAGGCCTGATTACTTTTGTACCATATAACTGTTCAAATGTAATATTAATTTTAATTTAATATTAATTTTAACATGTATTAAGCCTCATAGTGGAACCTTGTAATCATATGTGAACACATCACAGCACAGCACACAGTGTGAAATTCTTTCTCCGTGTTTAACCCGTTCACCAAGTGAAACAGTGGGCTGCCACCAGCTTGGGCGCCCTGAGAGCAGTGTGTGGGGATGGTCTCTTGCTCAAGAGTACCTCAGTGTTGCCACTAACCGTCATGGGATTCGAATCCATCGCCATCTGATCTATTCCTTAAACACAAGACCAACAGCTCACAGAAATTATAAGACTTTCTAGTGAGACCATGTTTCAATCTGCTGCTTAGTCAGAAACCAGAAACATCACTGCGTAAGATCACTAGGCAAGAGTTTTAATATTAATTTCAACTACAGTTCTGGATAAAATTATTTGTTCAATGTATAATGATAAAGTCCAAACAAAGTTTTGAAATTTATTTGAAATTCAAAGAAACATTGGAGTGAAATGAACCAAGTGTGTTTTCTTTTGAATGAATAATTTATAATAATATAGTCTTAAATATTTACAATTTGTACTGGTATTATTATTGCAGCACTGTGGGGTAAAAATCTTTCAATGTTAAAAATGTTTTTAAAGCAGAATGAATCCCGGTAATTGGGTCAGTTAGTCATGTTAACTGTAGCGTGTAAACGGTTTGAATTGTAATGCTCATTTTGTGAAGTGCAGAGGTAATGAGTTTTCTGATTAATAATTTAGGGGGAGCAGTTATTATTCAGAATAACTTGGTTTGCATCATGAAAAGGATCAAACTGACAAACACACATCACAACTGCAGTCACAGTTTTTTAAAACACATGCAAATAGTTAAGCAGCTATGGGTGAGGCTCTGCTTTTTTTAAGTCACTTGATTATAAAATGCCTGTAGACTTACACTAAGCACAGCAGGAGGTGTCTGTCTTAGTCGGCTTTAGACACGATATTACAGCTCCAAACTAAGATGTGACAGTTTTGCTCACATTTGGTTTGTTCTGGAATTCCTCTCATCTCTCTGTTACCCTGAAAACATGTTGGCACATCAACCACTGACAAGAAAAATGATTGTGTAGTCATCAAGTCATCAAAAGCACCTCTGAAGTTAGTGTTCGCTCTTGGGCTCTTTCCGAATACCTTTGTGTTAATCTAACCCTTAGTTATTTTTCAAAAAGCCTCTGTGTGTACAAAATGTTACTGTTTTTAGCTTGTTATCACTTCTGTAACATGTATGCGTGTTGTGTTCTAATCTGGTTAACAAATGTGTGCACAAATATTAAAATGACAGTTAATGACAGTATTACACTAAATAACAGTAAATAACACTACATTAAATAACAGTATTTATACTAGGTCAATGAAGGTTTTCGTTATCTACAATAGTTTCACTGTACTGTAACTTAATTATCATTCTTTGCAAATACTGGGTTTCAATTGCACTAAAATATTGGATTTTTATTATTTTTTTTATTGTCAACTTCCTTTCATACTGAACAAGTTCGTTGGAACGTCTCATGTACTGCAAATAAAAGCAGCAGAAGCCCCTCATCCCACTCGTTCTGGGACTTCAAACAATATATACGGAGCATGGACTTTAAGGTCTGATGAAAACGTTCCAATGCCCCTTGTGACTCAGGATGATAGGCACTTGAAACAACGTGTTGGATAGACAACTGCGACAACACCTGCGTAAACAAACGAGACAAAAATTTTGTTTGTACCAAATCAGTTTGTACCACCTTCGGCAACCCGAATGTTGAAAAAAACTGCATCAGAGCTTTCACAAGGGGTTTTGCTTTTAAGGAATGCAAAGACACAGCTTCTGGAAACCTGGTAGCACTACACATTAAAGTCAACAAATACTTATGGCCAGATTTTGTCAGAGGAAGAGGGCCAACATTATCCAAAAATAATTTTTTCAAAAGGCTCAGTCATAACTGGCACAGGGATAGACAGATGTGGTTTTCCGGCTAACTGACAACTGTGACAGGAACGACAATATCTACTAACATCTGACCAGGCCAAAAAAATAACAAAGTATTCAATGGTAAATGACCAGCAAAAGCATGATCATGCCCCAAAGAAAGAACTTGTGGCCTGAACTTACAAGGAACCACCATCTGATAAACTGTGTTCCACCCCAAATCATCCGAATCTGAAGGGGTCCACTTCCTCATCAGTATGTCCCCATCCCAGAAATAAGCCACCGAGTTTTTTAATAATTCGTTTGGAGTTACAACTAAAGAATGACACTTTGCTAAAGAGGGATCATTTCGTTGTTCCTGTGACATTAATCCCGCATCAAGAGACAAAGATAACGGTGACTCAAAATCCTCCACCGTGGACAACGAATTCACTGCCACGGACTCGGACAACGCCGCCGATGGAACTGCCAGAGGATCAACGGACATAAAAGTGTCAACCAAAGCCACGTCACTCTGCTTGCGGGATCGAGCCGGAGTACTGCGCAAGCCAGAAAGACAGAGGGAAATTCCGATGCCACATCAATAGAAGCACCTGTGTCCGTAGGCTTATCAACCTCCTGAGGCAAAGGACAAACTTTAGGTCCCGCCAAATCATTACCTAAAATAAAGTCAATTGCTTGCATAGGTAACTTAGAACAAACAGCCACATTGCAAGGACCTGAAAATAAATCACAATGCAGATGTATTGAATGCAACGGTGCTCTCACAATACCCAGTGCAATCCCCTGCACCAACACAAGCGAGTCACTAAAGGTTTTGTCAGAAAACAGTAACAAATCTTCCCGCAGAAAAGATTGCTCTGCCCCTGTATCACGTAGAATATAAATAGAAACTTGATCCTGCTCTCGACCCAAAAGAGAAACAGTTCCCTTCAGCATAAACGGCTCATAAATGGAATTTACCTCACATCCACCACCACCCGAGCACAGCCCCACAGACTGAAAACAGTCCATCCCTTGAGGCGTCGACTTTCGTAGTGAGTGTTTCTGTTGCAGTATTGGACAAGTAGCAATGAGGTGGCCAACCTCATGGCAATAAAAACACTCCCGAGACCCACTTTGCGAACCAAGCAAAGGTGGCCTAGAGCCATTTCCGCCCCTCCTGACATTGACAGAAGGTAAACTCTCTTTACTAAAAGGCAAAGAGAAATAGTTTTTGTGCGTCAAAATATACTCATAAGCACAAACAGCAGCTTGTGACAAAGTAGAGACCTTTTGATCATTCAAATAAGTCGCAACAGCCTCCGGAATACAGTTTTTAAACTCTTCCAATAAAACTAATTCGCGAAGTTGCTCCAAAGACGCCACTTTCTTTGACGTGCACCACCGATCAAACATGTTTTTTTTTTCTCTGTCAAACTCTACATACGTGTGCTGGTCGAATTTCCTATAACAACGAAACCTCTGACGGTATGCTTCAGGAACAAGCTCGTAAGCATTTAAAATAGCCTTCTTAACAACACTATAATCCGAGCATTGCCCAACCGATAGGGGCGAATAAACCTCCTGTGCTTTTCCAACCAACAGCATAGTCCAGACCTCACGAGGCCATTTAAGTGTTGCGGCTACGTGCTTAAAATGACAAAAATATTTATCTACTTCTTTTTCTGAAAAGGGTGGAACCAGTCTTATATATCAAAAACAGGCGTGACAGGCGGAAGAGAAGAAACGGACTGTGACTGAGCTGATACATGTTTAGACGCTAATTCCAGATCAAGTTTTTTAACTGCAAGGTTCTTCCTTGACATTCACGCTCATTTTGGCATTCACGTTCATGGTCCTCACGCTCCCATTTTCTCAGCTGCAACTCCCGATCATAATCAAGCTTTTTCAGTTCCAGCTCCCTGTCTTAATCCACACCCCTATCACTTCCAGGCAGGGCGGTGCCAAGCCCTGAACTCCTGTCTCACCCAATGCTTCTGCCGAACCAGACCCAGAACACAACACTTCCCTCTCAACCAAACCGATTTGAACTGCCTGCAACACCGAACTTTTCAACCTCTTATCCCCACTAGTGAGCTGGATCTCTGGATTTTCTAACAACACAACAGAAGGAGCCCCCACAAATTCCTCAATCCCCGAAGCCATGATATACACACCACAAAATCAAATTTCACAAACCCAAATAACCCACAGAGAAGGGAAGAAAAAAAAAATCAACCAACAAACAAATCAAACAACCGGTCCCCCACAAACAAAGCGCCACTGCCACTGAGGCCGTCTACAAACTATCCACAAAGCGCCACATGCACAAGTGAACTGCGGCATGCAACCCAAAAAAAAAACAAAAATTAATTAGAACAACAGAAACCAACCAACAAGCAAATAAATACAAATCACTTGCGGCTGACTTCCTTTGCGAGGTAAAGCACAGGCCAGCAATCAGAAACCGCAGCACCCGTGGACTCGGGTAAGAAGGAACTCCAGTCCCTAAACCTCCCCAAGTCTTCGAGGAACTACCAGTTGAAAGCAACTTTAAACGCCAAACTCGCGAAGCTTTCAATCTCGCTACTGAGAAAGAAAACATCCAAAGCGCACCTTCCCCTGGAGTTGTCCCCAAAAACAACAAAGGCAAAAAAAACCCCCAAAAACAACAAATAGTGCCCCGATGGAAAGGATCTGCACAAAGCAAAATCCTGCTGGAACATACTAACTAACCGGAGCCCAACAAACATGCGGAAACTGCCACATAGTGCCCCACTTACCCCGCAAACGAAACAGGCAGACGAGCCCCCATTGTGTTACGTCCTGGTCTAGGCTCAGGAACGTAAACAATACTCTGACCCATAAGAAGCTCCAACCTACCAACCATGACCAAAACGCAGCAGATAAAAGTTATATAATTTATTCACTTCTCAGGTAGAAAACCAGGTACAAATAACCCATAGTGGGCAATCACAAAAACAGTGCCGACACGCAGCAGGGGGACACCGGCTCACGAGGTCTAATTGAACTGCCTCCCTCCTTCAGGCCGCCAAACGTCCTTTTTAAATCTCCTGCCAATTCCAATCCTCCAATCCGCCAACTCCAGGGCGATGACAACGGCGTCACAAGGCACCCTGAAACACACCCACACAAACACAGACAGACACACAGACCAGCACCTAAACACAGGACGTAACAGGCAATAACTAACCAAGTAATATTTAAAATATAAAGATAGTTTAAGTTATTTTGTACCATTTCTGATGGTCTATTCATCACAAAATTTTCACACATTGTAAAATGTAGCCAGTGTTTTCAATTCAGAAAATCAAAAACAGCTTTACAAGCTGTCTATCCTAATAAACCCTCATCTGTTTAGGTGGACTGAGGGCTTTGTGAAAGTTCTGCTGTTTGAGATTTTCACTGCTTTTTAACATTTTTTTGCAGGTACTGGATGCTCTGCTCAATCACCTTCAGGAGACACTGGAACTGGCAACATCCAGGGGAGAAGGTCCAGGTCCAGAGAGTAAGGTACTTGGTGTGAATGTGTTGACAAGAGGAAGGGAGTTGAAGCTGTACATCCCTCAGTTATACAGAGAACTTGTGTTCATTCTCAAGCATTAAAATTCTTAATTTGAATGAATTTTTGCTTTTCATGACAAGGACTGATGCTAATCTAAAAAATCAAGTTGGTGAAAGTTGACAAATATTAATATATAT
>JBBMFX010000148.1:3237512-3257105 GCA_037832545.1 Rhabdalestes septentrionalis | reverse complement strand
ACCCCACCCCGTGTGCATGGAAATGATATGATATGATATGATATGATATAATATGATATGATATGATATGATATGACATGGTTATTTATGGTATGATATGATATGGTGTGGTATGCCATGCAAAATGACATGAAGACAGACATCTTATTCAAGTGTTAAACCATATCCAGCAGATCAAGGCTGATGTATGCTGAATGAAGGCCTTAAGATCACTGGCATGCAGAACAGTATAGGATTTCTAATGCACTTTCATGTGTCTGCAAAGGGTGAAGGAGAGGAAAAGAGAAATGAAGGTACAAGTGAATAAAGCATCAGACAATAAATTATTTTCCATATTTTAAACAGATGCAGTGTTGAATTGGTCAAGGAATGAAAGAACTTCATTACTAGCTCTTTGGGGAAGGATGTAGCTTTAAATTACAGAAGTTTCTAAATCTCAGGGCTTTCTTCCATTTTCTCAAATACCTCAACATTAAAGGATTGGTTTGGCCAAAAAAAATCTCATTTACTCAATTATCCACTTACCCGAAATGTTGTCAGGCCGCATCTTGTTTGGAACCCAAATCTAGCTTATTCATTTTAGCATTAGAGCTACAACATTACCAACAAATATAAAAAATATGCTTTCAGAAAGTCTCACAGTTGCCGTATTTCCATCCTGGTTCTCCTTTTTTTTCTGTGACCTGAAAACTGATTTGGTGATGCCGTCTTACTGGTTGTTCCAATATTGGGGGAGATGAGAGAACCATCTCAAAACATCTGCCAAAGCGGGATGCTACCCAGAAAGTCTAATAAATATTTCAGGTTGACTTCACTGCATGCATGTTCAGAGATGACGGACACCTCGGAGGAATCCGACTGTGCGTAAAATTGCTTTTTGTTAGTCTTGATGTTTATGTTTGGTGTGTTTTGTTGATGTCAGGCAGACAGAGAAGGACGCACTCTTTTATTACCCTGTAAATAAACCAAACCTGTGTAGAAGTGTATGTGTGAGTCTATAGGGCACCTGGTGTCCATGTGGTCAGGGATTTTCCCCCTGCGATCAGGAGGTTGTGGGTTTTAATCCCAGGAGTGTGAACGGCACCACTGAGGTACGCTTGATCAAGGTATCGTCCCCACACACTGCTCATTGGGCACTGTGATCCCAATTGCTCATTCCCTCATTGGTGGATGGGTTAAATGCAGAGAGAGAATGTTGTGCTGCTCACTGTGTGTTCATGTATGACAAATGGTCACTTCACTATGTGGCAGCTAGAACTGTTCCTCCACCTGAAGAGCTGGATGCTGAACATGCTCTGTCTGTTCGGCTCACCCAGGTTAAGTGGAAATGTATGCAAATCTGCCTCGTTCCTTCAAGGCCAGTGGAAGTCGGTGTTCATCAGCATAACTTACTTTAAAGCCGTAGGAAGGTTATTTCTGACTTTTGTTTGCTTAGGTAGTCGCTGAAATATTTCCTCTCATTATCCCTGACTCCACTAAGTGGCTTTTGCTGGCTGTGGGTTGTTTAATTTATTCTCAATGTGTTTTTCAAGTGTTCCAAGGACCAGGGAGGTACACTCCCATTGCGGCTTGTGTCGAGTTGCAGTGCGAGGGGATACACACAGTTGTTTTCATTAGGCGGCTGCTGACAGCATGAATATGCAGCGTATTTTTAAGGAGGGGGGGAGGGGGGCTCTTGGGGAGTGGATCTGGTCCGAGGTCTTGCACTGACTGCAAATAAGATGACGGATTTGAACCAGACGGATGTGAGAGTGAGAAGTGTCATTTCTGTAAATGTGCCTGTTGATCCGTGCCATAGCTCGGTGATGGCCGACTGCAATTCCATTGGATGACGCCGATGCACAGCTCAGTGCTTCTCTTGCTCTGCCACACCTGACTCAACTCACTGCCCAATTAACATGCTCTTGACAAGCTGAAGCAGGTGTATTACAGCAGGGAGCGAATTAAAATGTAGTGTTATGGATCTTGGAGTGGAAATGGCCCGTCCGTACGCGATATATTCCACACCGGAAGAGGTGATTTGCTTTAGTTTACTTATCCTGTGCTATTTCCCATTTGCAAAGCTTAAGTTACAAATCTGTGCCTTTAATTGGCTTATAGTCAGAAATGTGAAATATTTGATATGTAATTGCACTGCCAACATCACCTGGTTAACCAGTTATTGTGAACCAGTTACTCAGTGTCTTACGTATGTCTCCCTCCACTGTATATGCATGTGTGTTTGTTTTTCTGTATGCACAAATTAATATAAAAATATATAAATACATTAAATACAAACAAGTATACATACTTTTCTGAAATCACATGAGGTCAGACATATTCACAGTCATCACAAAATATTCTCTAAATATTCAGCTGGTTTCAAGAGCACCTAGTGCTGAAGCAGGTCTTCAGTTGTGTACACAGAGTGAAATCGCCATTGAAAATCACTGTCAATAGAATGGGAGCAGTCAGTATAATCAAGGGGTGAAAGGACCCATGGACTGTGGAGCAGTAGAACTGTGTTCTCTGGAGTGATGGTGCTATATCCAGTACTTTCAGAATGTGTGTCAAGTCGAGTTTTTGATCCAGACCTTAACATCCATAATCAAGGCCTGACCACACTAATGATCTTGTGATTGAATACAGTAAAATCCTCATAGCAATGTTTCAACGTCTACTGTAAAGCATTCCCTATGAAGTGGAAAACTACTATAAATACTCTTTATTGCAGAAGCGGTCTAGACTGTCTTGACATGTAGTTTATCCAAATACTTGCACTGTTAGTTCTATGAAAAATAAAGGATGTATTAGTCACTATTGTATTTTGCCTCTTTGCATTGTGTTTGACCCTAACTGTTTTAAAGTTCTTCCTTAATTCTTCTCAGCTTTTTTTGGACAGAAGGTAATATATTTGATCGACAGAAGGGCAATATGGCCTCACCGACCACGTACACATCTGCTTCCAGCAAACATAAAGAAAGGAGAAACTCGAAAAATCTGGAACTCAGATCTCCAAATTTCAGGATCTCCAAATTATAATGACATCTTAAAGTGGTGTTGATGTGCAGAATTCATATTTGTTGTAATTTCCACATTGCCTCAGTCCTAGTGATGTTCAGATTCAGATATTCGCCTGGACCCCCCTCCCCTTTCCCCAAAATACTCCATCTGTTGCTGAGCCTCTACAGGCAAAAGTCTGTTTATTGTGTTCGGTGATTTATGTTATTGGTGTGTAAAAAGTCCGAGCGCCGTTTATTCCGCTCAGTTGTGGTTTTGGTGGCGATGCGGCAGCACTGCTTTATCGGTCTAAGAGCTTAAACTGATACAGAGGAGTTTCATTTTGTGGCCTGTTGATCCATTCATTTTGAAAGGACAGAATAAACACCCTAAAGACAAGGTAATGAGCTTTCCTCCTTTTTTCTTGTCATTTTATCTTTGATGATGTTGCTTTATTGCATTTTTCTATTAATATTTCATTTCTTAAATCAATATTAAGTTGACGCTTGGTTGCAGTGAATTGGTTACAGTTTACTAAATGTCATTCAAACTCCTGCTCCTCTTTCTGTCAAATATACATGTGTATACATGCACAGACAAACAGAAACAGGCAAATAATCAAATAGACAGTTGGATTCTCAATATTGTCAAAATGGTCACGTTTATGCAACTAGGTTTTTATTTGTGGCGCTACATGCTGTGTGCCAGTGGATTGTGACTGCAAGATGCATGTTGTTACATTATAATAACTTTGTATTTTGCTAATAACATTACTTTAAAAACAATATAAAACAGAGATACAAAAGACTTAGAATTTAGAAATACGAATGCATTGTCCTCTCATTGGCAGACTGACAGCTCACATTTGTGTTATTATAATCAGACACTAATGGCCTTAAACCTTCCCCATCATCCTGCATTCTTCTCTCACATCATTTTTGTATTATTTCTGTTTTTCTTTGAAAACATATACTTTAATTAGCCTTCTGCTTTCCGCTCCACTCAAACTCATCTCTTTCTTTCCCTATCTACAATCTGACAGGCCTAACAGTCCCTTACGTGTCATTTCCTTTTCAGTACGTTTATTTGTGTTTCTGTATGTAAGACAGATCAGATTGTCCAGTTACAAAAAAGAAATCTTTGAAGATGTGCTCTGTTTATTTAGTTGCATCACTATGGAGTTTCTACACATATTTAAATCGGAAAAACTCACTTTTGTGAGAATAGTTTTTGAAATGTAACTTAACTTCACTGAGATCGAGATATACACACATTTGGCACCATATATCAGCAAAACTACACAGTTCAGCCGATCCCATTGTGTTCTAGTGGTGATAAAACTGCAGGGCAGGTGGTGGATGAGTAGAAAGAGCATTCTGGCAGTTCTGGCTATATTTTTTCCTTTTTTTTTGGCAAAAGCATGCTAAAAGTGTGCCGATCTGTTCTTGCCCCCGTCCATCAGAATGCAGAGACCAATAAAGACACACTTGGGGCGGCGTGGGGGGGGGTGCCTGCACATTGAGAGCAACTGACTCATGAGTAATGGGTTGCTGACCTCTCCGTGTTGGCCTGTAGGCCTCCAGCAGCCGAGCAAGGAGACGAAACCTTGGATATTATTTATTCACAGCCAGCAGCTTGAAGAGATACACAATGCTGAGCAAATGGCTTTTGTTTGTTCCCCCACCGGGTGGATAGACCTACACAAGCTCTGCATATGTGCCTGTGTATTCTGGTCAGATGTTTTTTTCATTCTGCTGAAAATGTCAGTGCATCTGTATTAGAAATGGAGGTTGCAGTGAGGATCAAAATATGCAAATGACTGAGAAAATTTACTTTTGATGGATCCAATATGTGAATCACTGCCTGTAAAGAAAATGAAAAATGTAAAAATAATGACAAGTGACAACTTGATACCCCATTCATGCATGCAGTGACTGATTCACAGAGGCACTAGTGCTGGCCGTTTCTCATCCTTTCCACTTGGAGTGTAGTGGATAACATCATCCGGAAGACTGGAGGTTTGTTTCTTTGTCCAGGGAGGAATATCCCTGCTACACTGATTTGAGAAAGCCTCCAAATGCTGCTTAAGATGGCAGGAGAAGCCAGATCTGGACCCTACACCTCCCAAATTAGATCTGATAGCTATTTTAGAGGATTGTTCATATGTTAAATACATTTATGTGGCAGTGTATAAAGATGGATGAAGACAATTCAAATACTTTTCTGCTGGCAACCCGGTAAAATGTGGAAAAGTTGACCAAAGAAATGGCAACCCATGTCTCCTTGTGCCATGGAACACACACTGAAACACAAACACTTAAAACAAGGGCAATGTTTAGCAATCGCTAAACTTCTTGTACCCTAGAAGATACTTGCTGAGTTCTTGGAAACCCAACTGTGACAGAACTTTCAAAGCTTAATATTATCTTATTAATACACTTATTGTTTAATGTATACATTCTTTAATTAAAAATAAGATTTCTATATCTTCAAATCTTTTATATATCACACATTCATTTGAGCATTGAGGTGTTCAGAAGTGCGTCCTGTGTACTTATTTTGTCTTTGACCAGGGTGCCGAGACTTTTGTATATGCCCATGAATCATCATATGAATCAGCATACATGCATCATAACTGCAATTTTATACCTCTATAATATATGAATTTTAGTGATTTAAACTTGTTTGAATGTAATGCAAAAAAGTAAAAGACGAGTTCTTTGTGTTTTTATTGAGCATAACTATGTTGTAAATGTAATTGTTACCAAACCAGCAATACTGAATTGATAAACTAAGAAGGAGCTTTTAAAGCTCTTAAAGAATTCTTAAAACTTCACTGGTAATTGATGCATTAAACTGAATACAAAATTCTCACATAAATAAAAAAGACATTAATTCAGCCATTCTAAAATATACAGAGCAATTAATTTAATGTAACATATTTTATTCAAGATACGCATTTCAATTAATTGAATCATTTTAAACAACCAGTCACTTTATTCTCTGGGGAAACAATATTAATAAGGAGTTCAGGTCTGGTTTTAGACAGAGGCATAGCACTGAAATGAAAGTCAATTATCTGCAACTCTAAAGTGTTCATGTGCTTCTTGATTGAAGTCCTGAATTTGATCAAGTTAATCACAATATACAGTACATTTAAATCCAGATCCATTTTAAACTGGTTTACGACATTTTAATAGCTAAATATGTATCATTATCCATCCATTATGGTGTAAACAGGGTTCTGTTCTGGGCCCGCTTCTGTTTTTGCTGCCAATGGATACAATTATTGCAAAGCATGGAGTCAACTTTCAAAGCTATTTTGGTAATAACTCAGTTATACAAATCTGCTTGATTTCTAGCAAAAATATACTGGTTACGTTTTTCTTTTAAAACATTATTATTAGTTTTTAATAATGGACATTCACCTGCATGAAATAATATGTTCCAAACTGGTCCTTTGTGGATTGTTCTAGTAATTCTATAGGTTGTTGTTATTTTCAGTGCAGAGTAGACACATTCCCTCGTGTTTGTAAGGAGCAACTCCACTATACATAACAGTAAGAGTAAATTTGACATGAAATGTATGTGCTTCATTTTGGGATCCCATCGATTTATTTCACGGAGCTCCTTTATTGTATCACTGTAGACTGACTCCATTACTGTGGTTGTTAAAGCCCTTTCTTTTCAGATATTGATTCTTATCAAAAGCACACAGCGGGCAGCTGGTCCAAGGTGAAGCCAGGCTGGAGGTGCAGCTGGAACAGGTTGTGGTGCGCGCATGCCGCTACATCTGAAGCAGATTGCAGACATCTGGCACGCCGACTCAGTCTGAGCCCCCCTATAGTTTCTTCTTTCTAGTGGTCCTCTGGCCTCAGACAAAAGCACTCAATCACAGAGAGGAGGAGCGTTCACTCCCTGACCCGCCACTGCACTCCGGCACACAAAACACGGCAGCAAAGCCAAATACGAGGGTCGCCCCAGCGCTACGTCTGGCTGTGACCGAAGGCAACAGCTAGACAGAGACAATTTATTACAACCTCCGAATCGCACTCTACATGTTGTCCAGGGAGTGATTTAAGACCAGCTGTGAATGTAATCGCTTTTGATGCCAAATGTAAGAAACATTTAGAATCGTTTGGTTGCTTTCATATTTCCAAAAAAATAAACATCAAGGAAACAAAGTGGTTTGATTGACACCTGCTCAAGGCTTGCCCCGGGTGCAGCATATCAAGTGAACTAAAATCATGACCTTCACACAAGCTTGGAGGTTCCCTTAAATCACAGCATTGCTAAAAGCACTCTCACATTTATAAAACTCACCTGCTTGTGGATTCAGGTTGATTCATGAATTGATTTCCCTGACATTTCAAGCATTTACACTGAAACCACAACAAAATAGCGTTAATACTATCATAAATGCTGTCTTTTTTTTCCATATTACAAGCCAAATTACTTGAGAGTGGTCATTTATACATTCAAATCACTCAAATCACTTTCATTGCTGGTCACAGAATAAGCAATTGTTTAGTTAAATTGATGAACCGTTTTTGTTCATCAATTTCTTTACATAGAATGTCTGTACAAAGAGCCATGAAGTGCCATGGTTAGAAAGGGTAAAGCTTCAAGATAAAACATATTTACCTAGTGAGTATCTTTGAATAATTTTATTACAAATGGTGCTAAATGTGTGTAAAATTTTAACCTCTAAAATACACCTTCATAACTTCCATGTAATAATTTCTACCGTATACAGCAGGTCCTTGTGTTATTACATGGATTAGTTCTTACCACAGTGATATAGCCTGAATTGTGAGGTTAGCCGAAACACACTCTAGCCCAAGTCAATTACCGATCCCAACACATTTGTAAAATCATAATCGATAGCATAAAAACACAAAAAAGACAGTGAAGAAGCTAAAAAATGACAAAAAATTTGTGTAAAAATGGGCATAGGTAAGCGTACTGGGGGACGCCATCTTCCTCACTCATACACAATGATGGGAATAACGGCGCTATAAATAAACGGCGATACGTTTTTCAGTAAAAAGTAATCAAACCAAGTACTGTTTCCCCCGTTACAGCGCCGTTACCGTTACTGACAATAAAATGTGCGAACACTGAAGCAGTTTTCATGCGAGCAGCGTCTCTCTCAGCTTATGACCTCTCTTTATCTCTGTGGTGTGTGGGGGTGTGTGTTCGGTTCCGCTGCGGGACGCATAACCAGTGATGATGATTGGTGTATCTGTACTCGTGCTGTAACTGAGAATGCAATGATTGGCTTAAATTGAGTAAATCTCCATGGTTTGCCAATCAGGCAGACGCACGGTCAAGCACATGCACGGTCAGTCGCACACACCAACATCCAGAAGCATAGGCGGTTCTACACAGGGGACAGAGATGCTCCTGAGAATTGCTCCTGGCACCCCTTACGCCCCCCCTGCTCTTAACAGCCATATATTTAAATATAATTTTCAGAATCTCGACATGCGCTGGCTCGAAGAACGAAACTAACGCTACGTGTGTTCTACTTAAAGCGCTACACGCGCGCGCTGACACACATACGTAACCCCCCACCCCACGCCCCGTTCCCATAAGTGCCCCCCTTTAGTCTAGAACTTCCACTATCCAGGAGTCACAACCATGGCAAGTCCAACAAGTTGACAGGCAGCTTTTGCAAACTGTAAGTTTAAGCGCTACTTTTCCCTCACTGAGGTGAAAGGCAAAAATGTTTATGTGACGTGCAACTTACGCCCAGGAAAAAAGCGTCTCTCTGCGTCGGTTATTAGTGTACAAAGTTAAATATTTATTTTATATTAAATTAGATTTTTTTTTAGTAACGCAAAAATTACTTTGCCTGGTAATTAGTTACTTTTATAATGATGTAACTCAGTTCCTAACTCAGTTACTATTTGTGAGAAGTAACTAGTAACTATAACTAATTACTTTTGTAAAGACACCTGCCCAACACTGCTCATACATGATTACCCAAACTAGATATGGGACCAAGTGTCTTAAACTCGAAACGACGAATGTTGCAACTGACATAGGCCTAGGACCCCCTGTATATTCTTATTCTTTCATTTCTGTTGTAGGTGTGCTGTTTTGACTATTTCACTCCACTAGACCTGCTCATGGCCTGGTTTTAGAGGGCACAGGGGATCTGTCCGCCTCGTCTCACGGCTTCATATAAATGTTTACTTTTGTAGCTATCTGACTTTTGCCATCAAGGAATAAAAGCTCATCGTGAAAATCTCTACTGGAGGGTCTATGTGATGCGTGATGGATGCTCAGATCCTTCTCTCTCTCTCTCTCCTGCTCTATGACTTTTCCCTCTTTCTCTTAGCTTTAAATCCTCTCCTCCTGAAACACCAGGATCAGTTTAAGCCCCTAGAGGTCTCTGTGGATATCTCCACAGCACTAAATATGCTACATAACTTCAGGCAAGCTTGGAAATCCCTTTTTGTCTGGAAGCTGCTGACTTATAAAACCTTTTGTGTGTTTGGATTCAGATGGTGTGTGATGCCTTCATGCCAGTCGGTCTATCACAACATTGCAAAATCACTATTACATGCATAGTAGCTCCATTAAGAGACTAAAAATGGCTTAACAAGCAACTGCAACAAATAATTTACAGCAGTTGAACCTCTACATCAGTGTTCATACACAGTTTCATCCCTTATTTTTTCACCTGATCATAAATAGATTGGCGTTGACTCCAGGCTCATAAAACGGCTCTCGATCAGTGTGTGTGTCTGTGAATGATTCCAAATCACTGTAGGACATTATTATGTTGCCTTGCTTTTTCATGGTCCTCCTTTTTTTTGCTGCAAATCAACAAGCAAGCAAGTTGGTTTGCTAGCTTCTTGTCAATGTCCATTTTTAGAATATAAAATAAATTCCTGCTTGTGTATGAATAACTTCCTTTCCTGTCTGTTTGCTGTGATATATCTGTGGCCAATGGCTTCCATACATATATCAGTAGAGTTGACTAGCATGTGGATCCACCCAACAACAAGATCAGTTCAAATCAAGGGAGGCAGACAGGAAAGGACATTTTTATTCAGGTATTCAGACACAGTTGGTATTGCATGACTGTCCCTGTTTATTCTTGTGTGTGACAAAACAAAGTTTGGAGATGAGAGTGACTGGTTGGAGATTCCTCCTGGTGAAAATCCTTGATCAGTCACATAGAGCGCAGCGCTACATTTACATTTCAGTGTTCCCAATTACACGGAAGCAAATCCGAGAGCTATGTGATGTGTCCAAGGCAATTTGCAGCTAGGGAGTTCATGTTCTCATTACAGCTTCAAATATGTTTGGCAACTGATGGGATCTCACTGTTTACATCAGAGATTTGCCCGGTGCGTAATACACTTGTTGAAGCTGAGCTGGCTTCAAAGTTTGTCGAGTTTCTCATAGCGTACGCTCCACCTTTAATGGATTTTGGCTCCACTTACCCAGTTTTAATTTTCCTCGCTGCTTATTTTTGCTCCTTACTTTAACTCATCTTGCAAGATTTTTATTTGATGTCCTGGAGCCACTTGTGTTGTCGGCACAGAGGTGTATGATAAGAGTGAGGCTCTGTGTGCAGGTTGGATTCAATTTTGTCAGGCTGCAGTGAAGTTCAGGAAGAATTGAAAGGGCATCAGTCAAGTTCAGGCAGAATTTTCTTAGGCTGCAATCATGTTTGGACAGAATTGCTGTATTTTCAGTTACAGTCAGGTGATTCAGACCGAGTATTTTGTGGTCTACAGCTGGGATTAGATTCTAAACTAACTGCTGTGGTTTCAGCTGTGGATCGAACTGTAGCAGAATAGTTTTAGGCTATTATAGGTTCAGTGAAAATGTCAGCTCCTGTTCAGCCTTAGGATGCGAACAGCACGCATCCATGCCTGCAGCGCAACAAATGGTAAATCTTTGTCATTTGGCAAACAACTGCTTGTAGGGAAAGTTCCCTGGTTTGTGTTTATTCTTGTGTAAGGTTATACTGAGCTTTTTCCTATGTTATGTAGAACCAAAGTAACTGTAATTTAACTATAACAACCACGCATGTGCTTTTATAAATGGCATTACACACAAATGAACATAAAGAACAAAATGTCTTTAATTTTAGGTCTCAGAAACACAAGATCTGAAAACACACAAGTTCTTTGATCCCAGGATCTCTTTTAAGCCCACAAGTGGGTGGGGAAAACCCATAGGGGTAGGGGGTCCGGAGAGCATCTGAGTGGCAACGCGGGGCAAAAGTGCAGCAAATGGCGAGTGTGAAGGATATCAAAGACCAGAGTTACACACTTTAAGGTCATTCTGATTTGTTGAAATCAGATATTACTCACACGGATCTCTAAGAGTTAAATCTGTAACTGTCATGACAAGAGTTGTCTCATGCAAAGTGGTATTTATTTGCTTGCAAAAATCACTATGACTTCCGCTTTAATTCCTAACTGTTCTGAATAAGTCTTTCACTCTCCCTCTTGCAGGACCTTGGCTTTGCACCCTTCCTCCTCGATAAGCTCCAGGCGGTGGACTGGCCGTCGCGGGGCCGCGCTGCTGAGAGCTGCTGTGAGGTGTGTGGGACTCCGCTGCACCAGCTGAGGCGTCTGGCCTTGCACTCCGCTCTCGGACTGACACTCGATGACGCACCTGACTCGCAGTCTGGCCATATTTCTGGCCTCCTGACTCTCCAGCCAGCAGCCCCTAGTGCGCTCTCACCACGCCCTTCCTGGGTCTGGCCCAATCAGAGCCTCCAGCCCGCCACCAGGCCACACCCCTCCCGGTCCCACGGAGAGCCAGCAGCAGGCGTGAAGCGCAGAGAAATGGGCTGGATCACGAGCGGCGCTGCTGGGATGAGCATGAAACCACCCTGCCTCGCCACAGTCACTCCACTACCTGTCCATGCGCAGCACTATCTGGAGGGCGTGTGGAGTGTGACACGCGTCAGCAGAGTCCAACAGCAACAGCTGACCCAGGTAAGAGTCAGAATGACAGTCTGGAGTGAGGAGTTGGATAAAATAAAATGATGTCTCAAAAACTTCACTTTACTGGCTACCTGTGATGCAGATTCATTGTTTTCCCTTTACAACCATATCAATATTTTTGTAGTCAGCTCTAAAAGTGACAAAATATAAATGATAACAAAACTCGTTTTACTGAATTGTTTTGTTATTTATACTTTTTGTCAATCAATAGAACAATATCAATCCAAAAGCACATATTTCCAGCAGGAAGGTGGATCAATACATTCCATTTCTGTATTTCCATATTTTCTGAAAATGTAATTAGAATGTACTTGAACAGTGTAGTTTTTTTATTAAATGTGTCAAAATGTATATCAACTATATGTATTTATTTTGCTATTAACTTTTTGTTGCCATATTTTCTGCTGTTGTTCTCTTCCTGTCATTCATATTTACAGATAAAACTAATAGAATACTATAGAGATTCACCATAAAATTGCCAGCTCCCATCCTTTTCTTCTGATCACGTTATAATGAAATGATCATAATAGCTATAGCACCTAATACTTATAACCCAAGAACAGATACACAGACAGATAGATAGATAGATAGATAGATAGATAGATAGATAGATAGATAGATAGATAAGATAAGATAGGTGTATGTATATGTGTATGTGCGTTTAAGCATACCTATGTTTATAAGGCTTGTACTGTGACCCCAGGTGAATCTGAATGATTCATATTCTACCAAGGCCATTTTAGATCCACACTGCAGAGGCCCTTATGGCTTATTGTTCCATTCACATTTCCTGTCCCTGTGAATATGGCTCAGACATTGGGCTTATGGTTTCATCCTGAGTTCAGACCCTCATCCAAAGTTTAATGGGAGAGAATGCAATCACGTCATAGTGCTCAAGTGCTGTGGAATTCCAGTTCAGGGCCAAAGCTGAAATATTACTGACGTATTACCGACTGCTACCACAGCTAACCTTTGGGATCTTCAACTGTTAGTGACACACCATCTGCTCAAAACGTTTTTATAGATTGTACTATGTATGTTATTACTTAATATAAAAACTAAATGACCAAACGCAAAAGATAAACGGCCAGAAAAGGTCATTCTACTTTAATTCTTAGATAATTCCTAATATGTATGCATATGTTTAATTGTGTTTGTCGCATTTGCCTAAAAATTACTTCATGAGGTGCTGTCAGTTTACACTTAAGTCAGACAAGATTACAGTTACTACATTAATAAAGTGTGTAGATGATAAATAGATTTTGTGAATGATCATTTGTGCATCTTCAGTAATCCTGACTTGAACTGCCTCTGCAATATTCTAATTATTTTCGGGAAACAAATGCATTATTACAATTGCGACGGGAAGTAAATTTAAAGGCAGAAAACTGTGGATGTCTATTACTGGCAAGAAATTGCTCGAATGTTCCCAAACTGAATAGAGGCAAGAATCACTTGAAAAGCCTCCTGTAGTAAATTCTTGATTAGCCAAAGGATTAGAATTGCTTAAGTGGTAACGTTCAAGCATTCATAGAAAAACTGCCATTGCTCTTTATTTTATGTTGTTTTGGTTCTTTGGAATGTGAAAGATTTGCATGGCTTAAAGCATATTGTCTCCAATAAAAGACATTTTCATTTGACATGCTAACTGGATTAGCATTAGTTAAGGATCATTATTTAGTGTATTAGTCTCTCACTGATGCTGCACCATTGGCCTTCCAGTGGCTACTTGACCTTCCTTTCTGGATATGGAGCGCTAAGTCATCCTGATGGGTAATGGTGCTACATTAGCACTGGGATGGCCGTCTCTGACCCCATTGCCTTGAGGGAGCTATATGTTATCCATGACGCTAACTGCGACGCTTAAGGCTGAACAAAATTTCTCCTGGTTTAAATGCAGTGTCCACAGTTGGATGACAGATTCAGAGCTGGACTGTATTTGGTCCACATATTTTCTGTAAATGTTCAGTAATTTAACAGCCTTAAAATCACTATGATGTTTCATAGGTAGGGGATACATATTGTGCGTAATTATTTTAAACTGGATACTTAACACTGATTAAAACAAATGAGAGCAATTGCTTTGAAAAATCAGTACTGTAATGTGTGCAGGTGAATATATGCCCCTGTATGTATGGGTTGCCGGCATGAACTGCCATCATGTACTTTAATCAGGGTCTGAAATCCAGAAAAACCCAAAATATTGACCCAAAGTGTGATGGCTATATATAACAGATACAGTAGATACTGTAACTGTAGCACAGCACACAGCAATTACCTACTTCTTCTCTGCCTCTTACGGAGTATTTAGAACATCAAAGCCTAATTTATCTATTAGTCAATGTCTAACTTCAGTTATATATATTCACCGTTGTAATGCAGCTTATATGGTAGGCTTGTTAGGCCATTTTGAAATGGGGATGTAAGATATGTAGTTAGTAGAAGTTTTTAGTGTTGATAACTATGTGTTATATACTATGTGGACCACAGTACTGGTACATGCCTCATCATTTTTTAATTCAAGTGGCCCCTCACTTCCAGTGAAGGACAATCTTAATGCTTCAGCACACCGACATTTTGCACAATGCCATGCTTCCAACTTGGGGGCGCAAATTTGGGAAGCACATTTTCTATTCCAGCAAGACTGTGTCCCAGTGCACAAAGCAAGCTCCATAAAGACATGGCTCAGTGAGTTCAGAGTGGAAAAACTTGACTGGCCCACACAGAGGCCTGCCCTCGACCTCATCCAGCACCTTTAGGATGAACTAGAACTGAGATGGTGAGCCAGACCCTCTCTTCTAACATCAGTGCCACAAAAACGTCTTGTGGAAAGCCTTCCAAGAAGAGTGGAAACTGTTATAGCTGTGAGGGGGGACCAACTCCGTAATAAAATCTATGTATTCGAATGCAACTTCCCTATTGGTGTAATGGTCAGGCGTCCCAATGCTTTTGTCCATATAGTTTATACTGAAATTCTTTATAACACAGAATACACCGTGATAATCATGACCTGCCTGTTCTGTGGCACTGTGTCTACCGTAGTCCCCTCTCTCAGTGTGGGTAAACAGAGTCACCACCTTTCAGCCTGTTAGAGAGCAACAAGTGTGCAGATGGAATAGGACCTTTTTACGTTTGGAGGGACTGACACAATGCCGAGGTGAAGGCAAGTCAGCCGACTTTGCATCAAAGGCAGACAGCGACTGCTCTCCTGCCCCCATCTCACAGGGGCTGAAAAGCAATTAGACCTTGAGAAGCACTGCCTTCACAAAACACAGGGTTATTTCAGCCTTGGAGAATTCTTTGGCCCAGTAGGATGTTGTTTGGAGGCTTGACACTATGAATTCGCAATGAAGCAATTCTTTTGTGTGTGCTTGTCTCAGTTCCTGTGTTGAGGCGTGTGCACATGTTTGGCATATGCGTGTGGAGCACACCTCTTGCCTACGCATTAGAAAAATATTCAGGCACTGCAGCCATACAGGCATGAAACTTTACAGTTTTTTTTTATATGCACCATTTTGCACAACGTTTCACTAAGGTGCATACAGTTTGAAGCAGAAGACCACAGTATACCATTAACCCTCTCTGAGTATTTAGTACAGAGAAAGTAACATATAAACAGTGTAAAACATGCTAAGATTCGTCCAATTAGTTGAATGACGGAGTCTGAATGAAAACACAGCAATCCCTAAACTCTTGATCTATGAAGCGCAATAAAAATTGCAGTTTGAGGCTCAGTTAATGGCAGAAGACAGAGGAAGGAACAGCTGGTGTCTTTAGATTGGTCATTAGCCTAGCATGGACACAAACCCACTTGCCATGGTTCTTTCTTCCTGAAGTACCTCATGGAGGGAGGGGTGAAAGTGGGCGCTCTTCATACGAAACCAAGAGGTTTAGTCAATATGTTTGAGTAGGACTACCATCAAACTGTGCTGGACACCGGCCCTCCAGGACCAGATTTGCCCACCCCTGTTTTAGAAGCAAACTTCCTCAGAATCACATGAAGCTACACCACCTTTTTTCAAATTGCCGCTAATGGAACAGTAACCACCAATCGACAGACATGCATACTGGCATTACACTGTCTTATCCAGCAAGCGAGAGCAAAGCCAGTTGCCATCGCTAACTTTAACACAGTATACATACCATTTCTGATGTGAGAATGTGAAGAACTTTCACACAATGCAAAGTTTTTTTAACAAATTAAGGGTTCTATTTAATTGAGTTATATGTAGGCTGTTGCATTATGTGAAAGTACTTGAAACAAGGTTCTTTATAGAATGATCCATTGAAAGGTTCTTTGGTGAACCAGAATTGGTTCTTCTCTGGTCCTACATGAATAGGTCTCTCCTTTCTGACGCCACTATTTTGATTGGCCTACCCACTACTTCATATAAATGTGTTCGTTTAACTTGGACAGTACAATGTTTGCATGAAATTCCATATCCGGACAGTAGTTTGGTAATTGGAATTATTGAATGCATCTGTAGATAAATTCAGGTAGGCAGTAACATATCACCATGTGCATCGAGTCATGTGAACCTCCACCACCTTTTTTCAAACTGCCACTAGTGTAACGTCACAGAACAGCTCAACATACTTCAAAAAGAGAACCCTAACTGCCAACCATCAGACATCCCTACTGGCAGTACCCTGTCTTTACAAAGCCAGTTGCATTTTCTTCGATTCCTGGCCATACCTGGCTTTGGCATCACCAAGCATCCAACTAATTTTGATGTAAAACAACATGCTGCCGAGTTTTTGCAAGTCCCAGAGAAGCAGTTGTAAGCTTATGCATACTTGGCTTTATGTTTTAGAGGTAAGAAAGAAATCCATGGTTCAGTTCTGTTCTTACTCTGCTGTATGCACTACAGCTTTGAAGCAGGGATATGATAATTTAGGCATACAGGTTTCTGTGTTAGCCTGGTGGGACATGCATGTTCTTTCCTGGCTGTATTCGCCTTCCCATTGCAAACCTGAAGAGCAAATTTGTCTTGTCATGTCCGCTCGACCACACTTGGACTGGAGGTACAGTTGTGTAAATGTAATTTTTCTTGACAAGCTGTTTATTTAATTTCATCTTTTAAACTGACAGAAGAATACACACCCTGTTTGCTTTCTGTTTGAGACAAGCTTTGTCTATTCATGTACAAGTCTGTACGTCACCTGCAGTCAACTAATGGGCCTCCTCTGGCAGCCTGTCTAATTTAGGCCACTCAGGGGCCAGAGCCAAGCCTGGTTTGAAGGTGTGAAGGGAGCCAAAACCAAAAATTGTCAACAGATGGGACCACAGCCTCACCCAGGGTGAAAAAATGGCACCTGACGTCCATCTGGGGCAGTTGTCTGCTTGACTGCACTCACAGAGGCATGCTGTGCTGCTCTCTTAACCTGGCAGCGCTCTAATCCTGTGAAGGACACTTGAGCCCTCCCGTGTTGCACTGAATTCAAGCCACTTAAAAAATATATACTTATTTTCCATACCTCTGAAGCAATAGTTTCACTTTCCAATCTAACGGCGAAATAATGGTTCTTTCAAGCAATTAATATTATCTTACGGCACCAGTTCTTAAATTGTTAAGTAGGTATTTCTACTTCAAACCAACCTGCAACACATAGAAAGAGCAAAATGTGGAAAAAGATGGATCATCTGAAGGTCCCTGAGGACTGATTTGAGTGCCAACAATCCTTAGGGGTCATTTTTGTAAGTAAGATGTGCAAGATTGAACCTCTTTTCAGTTTCAATATCCTGCACCTAATCTAAACCAACTAATGTTTTCCCTAGAACCATACATCTAGTCCAAGAGACTGAAATATTCTAAATATTTACCATTTCCTGGAACAATACTGGCAAATCAGTAACTGCCACATAATGAAATTATCACAGTCTTGAGAAATGTTATTGAACAGTTATTTTTGAAAAGCTTCTAAGGTCCCACTGTCACTCATTAGGCGTCTGTGTGTGGTTTTCTAGAGGAGAAAGACTATTTTGGTCAATGAACATGAGTTTATAATGTAATTGACAAGCCAGCTTGCCTGCTAGTTACTTACATTCAAAAAATAGGTTCCTAGGTCCATAGTAGAACCAATTTAGTTTCCTAAAGAACAATGGGTGAGTGTGAATAACCTTCACATAATGTAAACGTCGTAACTAATGAAAGGGTTATTCCAAAAGTTCGATGGAGTTTGTAAAGGGACTTTGAAGTCATATATCTCAGACAAGGTTCCTTAAAGAAGCATCCAGTGAAAGGTTCTGTACGGAGCCAAAATAGGATCTTCTCTGGCCCCACACAAACAACCCTTCCCTTTCTAACAGCATTGTTATCATTGGCCAACCCACCACTCCATGTCTCTCATCAGTGTGTTTGTTCACTGTTAAACTGCTTTGCGTAAAACATCTTCCAGTAAAAATACAACTACTAAAAAAATCGTTGTCGGTTTATTTATGGTCTTGAGTGCATCTTTTTTTTAGACAGTAAATAGATTCAGGCAGCCAGTAAGACCTCATCAGGTTCTTTCTGGAGCACAGCTACGGTTTAAGACGCTGTTTTCGTGTGTGTCCTTGTGTGTTGTGTTCAGTAATAGCAGGTGAGAAGGAGTGAGGAAATGGGAGCATGCAAAAGCGAGTGAGAGCTGGAAGTGGGCAAGTGAGATTGATCATCAGTGTGTGTCTAAGGGACGGAGGGTTCATTTTAAGTTGGTGATTCAGTGGCACTCCTGGAGCTGATTCTACTGAAACTTGAACTAGAAGTTGCGTAGATTTGACGTTGGTGTGATTTTACGTACCCTAATTTATCGTAACGAATAGGCCTTATTGACGTTAATTGAAATTAATATCCACCCTGCCGGGCCTTGCCTGTATCGATCGACAATGGTGGTGTAGTGCATGAGCTTCTGAAGCTTTAACGCAAGTTCAGCTTAATGAGGAGGAAAAAAAGAGCCTTCCATTTTGAACTGGAAACGTCTATCCCAGCGTCCCCACTGAGCCCTAATGGTGGAGTCTGACATGAGGATGTAATTACGGTGAATGTGATGGGGCATAGATTAGTGCATACAGCTGTGCTGGGTGTGAGAGCTGCTGCTCTCTTGAGCCAGTGGTCCTATTTCTACCACCGTGCGCATGTGAGTGAGATTCTTCCACACTCGTTATCTCTCTGTCAGGCTGTCAGCAGATCACAGCTCATCCAACTCTTTCAGATTTCCATGTCCTCCTTGTTCCGGCTTATATTTCTACTGCTTCCCCGCCACTGAAATGCGGTGACCTGTTTCAGATTTTGTTGCATTGTGCATGCTCTTAATATCTGACTCCAGCATGCATAATAATATCGCAGGGAGAGCTCTGAGAGTGCAGAGGCTTTAAAGACTTAAATATAATAGTCAGCAGAACAATAGTACAGCATCACTCTGTATGCGATAATGTTGGTTTATAGTGCTCTAACTGGCTGCTGACAGCTGTTTTAACCTTTAAACGTGGGAAAAATGAGAATTTAGAACATTTTGTCCTGCAAATCTCAAGAGAACATGTTGGCATTTCTTACAACCATACAGGAATATCCTGAAGGCTGAAGTTCAAATATTTTACACACACATATACACTGCATGCTTTTTAACATAGTAATATATCCTGAGGGTATATATA
>JBBMFX010000148.1:3196227-3221891 GCA_037832545.1 Rhabdalestes septentrionalis | reverse complement strand
TAAAATATACATATAATTCACATCTAGATCATTCAAAATTACCTATGAAACCACATTAAGGAGTGCGATAAATGTTTTTACTATTTGGGAATATTTGCTATACTTGCCTATTCATAGATATATAATTAATATTTAAATATGATATTATATTTGATTACATTTTATTTTATTATATTATAATACATGTTCTATTATATACATACATATCTGTATAATTCGATTATAATGATATATAAGACAACATTAAGTAGGAACTGATTCTAATAGGACATTATCTCAGTGGATACTTTGTACCACTTTGTGTTGATAAAGGTTGGAGCTGCTGCACACTGTACTTTGACTGTACATCTACCCTTTGTGTGCCCAGGCTTGGTGTTAAATCTTGTGATGTGATGTAGTCTGCCACATGTTAAACGAGTGTGGAGAAATTACACTGAAGTGGATTAGACATGGTCCTAATATAGCACCGCTAGCCACCTCCCTCTTCACTCCAGACTGGTCTCACAGCCAGTGAGCAGGATGTGTTGATGACATTGACAAGACTTCTGCTTGTCTATTTATAATGAAGGATCACGGCGAATGCCCCGAAGAGCTGCATGTACTGCCATACATTCCATGTGTAATAGCCCCACACATCTTGCATCAACTCGGTAGACTTAAAAGTTTTATTCCAAGCTTAAATTCACTCTAGGTGCCTTATAAGATGGGTTACTAACTTGCTCGAAATCCTCTCAAGTTTTAGGGGCTTGGACAGTCTATGCTGACCTCAAAATGCCCCTATGATTGTACAGGGGGTCCTCGGGTTACAACAGGGGGTCCTCGGGTTACAACAGTCTTGACATACAGATACGATGCTCTTATAACTAGTTTGGTTTTGCAACGAATGCCGAACAAATACGCAGTATATGCAGAATACGCAATAACGCGCCATATTGATTAAGGGGATTGAGGTAGTACACTTACCAATGGCAACTGTTAGAAGCGTTTATACCCTATTTTTTTCATTTTTTCTGTGCAGTATACTAATGTCCTATTCCTTTTGTGGCTTGGTTGTGTTTTTATGTTCTAGATTATTTTACAACTGTGTTAGTATCGATTAGTGACACCAAAATTCGGTTTACATCGCAGGAAAGGATCTGTGTCGGAACTCGAAAACCCGCTGGTTACCGTGTGTGTACACCTTCTGCTTATCTCTGAGGCTGGTCGCTGAGGTGCATTCTGTTTGTGGAGATTAAGATGCAGTGTGTGTTCCTGGCAGCAGCCCCCTGAAGAGTGGAGTAAGAGACCAGTTGACTCATAAACACTACCAGATGGTGCAGGTTTACGGTGTGCTGGAACCTACTGGGAGATGGCTTCCCACAACCGCTCCACAAAGGGCAATGACATCAGCCACCTTCGACTGGCTCCAGCGTGGAGACCTCTGAGGACACCTGAAATCCCCAGATCAGTGTCCTCACTTCCCCTTTAAAGCCTGGGCCATCCAGCTAGTGCAGCTTCTGCCTCACCCTCAAAGTGGTCTTAAAAATGCACAATAAACATCACAGGTGAGCAGCTGCAAGATTTTAATGAGATTTACATCAAGCCGGCAGAGAGTTCTAATGAGGTCCACTGAGCTGAGGGACATTAGCGGCATGGCACACTGAACTGCAGAGCAGGCTGAAATGCAGAGGAGTGGATGTGTGGTGGGTAAGCACTTATTTATAGGTATAAGAAACTGATCCCTGTCGGAGGAAGAGCCTGCACACTGTTCTGCAGGGAAATGGTGAAAACAGACCTGGGGTTGAAGAATATCACAATAACAGAAGTCTGGGATTTGGGGGAATTTTGCCCTATCACGAGGCACGATTTTAGAATGGGGGTGTGGCAAGTTGTCATTACATCAGAATGGTTTGAATGGGGTAATGACCCTGAAAGCTTCCTGAAAAAAGCCAGAATTTTGAGCACAGGTGCTTTCACCCAAACACAATATGTGCTCACAATGTAACTGAATTTAAAAGGCTCATATCATGGAAAATGATATTTTCCTCACTTTCTAATATTTATATATAAAACATTTATAAATATAAATGTATAATGAGGTGAAAGTACAAAGTGAACCATTCGGTTCCGGGGTCCATACTGTCAATAGATGGAAACTAAGCTGCCAAACTGCCTGTTTTGAGCCAACTTTTTTTCTGATGCCAGGAGTGTGAGCACGGCATGTTGATGGGTGCTGTTTCAGCCAGAGGCCTCATCATGGACCCCTGGCAGAGAAGAGAATTTCTTGAAGAGCTGTCCGCCAAGAGCGTTGAGTCAGAAAGTTGAGGTGAAAATGTACATTCACACTGGAGGAAGTGTGAAGTCTGTGCTGGTATTCAGCCTTCGGAGATTAGTGACTTTTGCAAAACAGAAGCAAAGCATTATTTGGTCGTTTTTTCCTTATCGCGTGAAACAAGCAACCCGAGGAAAACATTTTAACTGCATTGTCTACCAACAAAGCTCTAAAAAAGTAAAGTTAAAGAAACACGGCTCATCACTGGGCAGTCAGAGACCTTCAACATCTGGCAAATAGTAACTGTACATTAAGTGTAGGCAGTAGAAGTTCAGAAGAAGCTGCGACTGGAAGACCTTTAAGATCAAATGAGAGTGATCACTTAGAACATTGGTCATTTGTTCTTAATTTTGTTAAGTATCATGATTGGCCCATGACTGGAGTCATGTAAGGACTCTATTGAGCTTTGTGTGACAAAGAGAGTGGATGGATGTGTGGGCAAATTGACACCTGAGCCTAGCAAAGAGTGGCCACAGATGGGTGAGCCATTTTTTGAGTGAGGGCAGCCCTCTGTTGTTCTTTCTGGACAAGTCGTGTTCCAGGGCAGACCTCCAAACTAAGCTGCAGCTGGACTCTCCATCCTGTAGGGATTCCCTAACTGCACAGAGTGTTCCCATCCTGCATCTCCAGCTGGACTGTGCACTTTCATATCACGGCGGTTGCTTTTGCTATTGATTTATCTTGCATTGAATCCATAAAATATGTGGTAGTTCAAAGGGCCTGGATAAAAAGAGACCACAATGGAATAGTGCAATGGAAGGATTTTTGCAAGTTTGGCTGGTTTGGAAGGTCGGTGTAGTTTTGTAGGTTAGTTAGGACGAAATCGGTGATTGCTGGAAGCCTTCAGTGACATCAATACTTCTGTACCTTCTGGGGACAGAAGTGCTGAACCTGCAGGTTGAATGGTGGGCGCGAAGCAGTAATTTCACACAAGGTCAGCTAGTTTTTCGTAGCTCCATCAATACACTGTAAATATCTTGTATTGAATGGTTCCCAGTCACAAGACACATTTCCTGAAACATACATGTTTGCTGGCATGTGTTGCACAGGGTATTTTTGCACATGATGGCAGGATTAACATCGTGGGTGTACAATCACGGCACTGAAAACGTATGGAATTCTATTGGGTGGCCTTCATATTTGAGTGGTAAAGGACATTTCACCAACACTGTAAAGAATCTGTTTTATGATGGTGAAGAGGCGTTTTCTGTTTTCGGAGAAGTCTCTCCAGTAATACTAGCCAACGTGTAGCCAAAGCATGGGAGGACTGTGTGAAAGATCCTGTCGTTTGCATGCTTATACTACGAAATCCTGGAACTTGGGATGGGCTGATTTTCAACCAGACTGCTGCCAAGTTGCGGCTTTTCCAAGCACTGGTGATGTGAGGGTAATCCCTGGCAAAGCAGCTGAAGCACATTAGTGTGCCATGCTGTGTTCTAAACTGTTGCTTCACATTACGCTGAGTGGCACACAAATATGTGCATATGAGGCACCACAACCTTCATTATTATTTCAATATTTCTAGCTAATTCCTCAGTGATGTTTGCTATAGCTTTAAACCTGATTTTCTTTTTGTATATTTCTTCATAATTACTGTGCTTGTGTCCTCTACAGGTTAAAGTAATGGTGCGTATATGTCCTGCCAAAGGAGCGCGGGACACCTCTGAGTCCATGTCCTTCCTGAAGGTGGATGCTCACAAGAAGCAGCTGACCTTCTGCGAGCCGCCCGCTAGCACACCATCCAATGGAGGTCAGAAGCGATTCTCCTCCACCAGTGCCCCAAAGACATTCAACTTTGATGCCATCTTCACCCAGGATGCCTCACAAGTAAGGATTTCATTTGTTCTTTTAAAGAACAACGTAAGATGTCTAAGGTGTAACTACACTTTAATAATAAACAGCACTTTTGTACAATAGCCATGAAATGCAATTTTCTCTGTTTTGGAGGTCCCCTGAACTATGCGTTTTTAGTTGTTCATTAACAAGAATACATTTCCATTACATTTCTATGATGTTTTTATGGTAACAGATAATGATGATGATGATATTTATATATTTAAATTCATTTATGTTGTACTGGCCATTAAATCTCTGGATATTCTGTGAATCTTTGTCACAGCAGAGGGTTCTCCCTCCCCATCTTCATCACTCAATGCACATTAACAGCGCAACGCCAAGTTGCATTCAGCATTTCACCCACAGAAAGCCAGCAGTGTCAAGGTTACAGCGATAACAGTATTGCAAGGAAAAAAAGAGAGTAAGAGAATAATCTACGCCAATGAAGTTTATAGAGAACTTCTGTAAAGTTTCAAGAAATTTCAACATGGCCTAAATGTGAAATTACTTAAAGACAACCTTTCACTGAAAGGCAACATGTTTAAGGCTATGTGACACCTGCATATTTTCATAAATCCTACAACACAATTATTATATTACAACAAAATGATGTTATTATCAAGTCAAGTCAAGTTTTATATACACAGTACATAGTAAAAGCGAAACAACGTTCCTCCAGGACCATGGTGCAACACAAGGGCAGAATAGAACAGAGCAGAGCAGAACAAGACACAAGTGCAACAAGACATAACACAAGAGCAACAAAGTAACTTAACAAGACATTACAAGACAAGACAGTGCAAAATTGACAATGGCAATATTGACAATGGCTGTGCCTCTGGCTGAGGTAAACGCCTCTGGCTTTTCAACAGCTGACAGCTTGTTTAAAGGTTGGTCCAGGTATATGTCAGATGTCATGAAAGGTTTGTGTAGATGCCATGTAACCTTGTGACTGCTGCCCTTCAGTTAAATAATACTACTTTTCCTTGAACCATATGTCAGTAAGAGGAACCGTTATGTTTACGAGTACTGAGGCATTCTGACTTCTCTACACTGTAGACTCTTGAGTAGCTCTAAATGGAAGTTACTTGATTATTATTGGCTTATTCCACTTTAATTGTTGTCAAACCTCTACTTATATGGAGTGTGTGCTTTTTCAGACTTGCATTTTTCACACTTCACACTGGTGCTCTCCCTTTAAAAGGTATTTTCCAGAACAAAAAGTGCTTCTGCTTTGGAAACCCTCCAAAGAGCTTTTTTTGGTGCCAAGTATACTCGAGAGGCTATTGCTGTTTCTCTCGGACACGTACAAAAACATGCAGTGGAAAAGGGGATACCCGAGAAAAGATCAAAGCAGTGATCTTGAAAGAGTTAGGAAGCCCAGTTAGTGTTTGTAGAAAATAGAGAGCCGAGAGGATCGTCACCCCGAGCTGTAGGGTTATTCCTGTGTACTGTTGGTGGAAGACATGTCCTACAGCAGCTTCTCCCCTTTACATCCTCCTGCACGCTACAGGGGGATGCCGTGGATTTCAGGGTTTCCTGTCTCAGCAACATCAGTCCTGATGATCAATGCCCATCCCATGTTGTTCAAAGGAGGGAATGCTTTGAAGACTCTGAGATCAGAGGCAGTTTTTACTCACGTCCTGCCAAAGCCTAACTCAAATAGACGCACGCATACAAACGATTCTAAATTTTGAAAACTTCATTGGGGAGGCTTCAGATCTCCTATCTCTCTCACCCTGAAGGGGAATATTATCACAGGGCTGGAAAATGACTGTTATGTAACTAAAACCTTGCTGCTTCAGGTGTGGCATGGAGTGATCATTTAATATGGAAACAGTAGGCTTGTAGAAATAAGAGCTTGCTTCCCAGGAACATTGGAACTGGTTACTAGAAGCCCAATGCCCAGAGGACATGTGATGCAACAGATAGAAATACTTTTGGACTTGCGATCTAGGGCTAACTTCATTCGACTCTCTATTTCTACACCTTTGAATAACAGCATTTTTTTCATGGAATTAGGTCAGTGGCTTTAAAAGATTTGCCATTAGATTGTAATATGCATCCTTTACCATACAGTATGTTGCATAATCACGATGTCATTATTCCTCCCAATGCCCAAAGGCAGACAGGTTTGCTGAATTGGAGAAGCTGAATTGGCCCTAGGCATGAGTGTATGCCTTAATGTGTTTGTTTGTCTATGTGGTTAGAGTGTTTGTCTTCCTGTGATAGAATGACAGTCATCATAGACTTCAGCACAATGTCATCATAGGTTTCAGCACAATTGTGACCCTGAAACAACAAATAATAAATCATATAAGAAGCCAAACAGCTCCTTAAATGGAAGTTCCACAGGTGTGTGTCGATACTCGTCCATAAAAAGAACTACAATTAACAAGTCTTGTATCTTAGGTCCTACAAAGAACAAAAATCACAAGATCTTTAAACTGAGAACAGTCAGGATAGACTCCGCCCACAAGTGGGTGTGGAAAACCTGCAGAGGGAGGGGGTCCAGAGAGTGGCCGAGAGGTGATGCGCCCAGAAAAACAGCAACAACCCGAAAGCATGTAGGAGAACAAAAGCTGGTTTTATTTGTTGAAATTTTACATATACACCCTATGGGCTACGGATATGTTGCTCAGAAAAGAATGATTGAATTAATAAATGAAATGTTGTTGCTCTGTTTTGGCCTATTTTCAGGTATCACATCATCAAGGAGAGAATTTAGAATGCCTCGAAGCTGAGAGTGAATGTCATTAGTAAGTGTATTTGTGTGTGTGTGTGTTATTGAGTCCTCTTTGTCTCTGTAGGCAGAAGTGTGTTCAGGGACCGTGGCTGAGGTCATTCAGTCCGTGGTCAATGGGGCAGATGGCTGCATTTTCTGTTTCGGACATGCCAGCCTCGGTGAGCACCCACTTCTCCTTGTTTTCTCACAAGACTGACCTACTTGCATTAAATATACAATGATTAAAAACACACCAGTCCATGTGCGGAGCACTGCAGACACATGACTTTCTGCTGGACACACATTGAACTTTAAATATTTTGACAAATCGCTTGACAATGTTCCGTTAGTAAACAAATACTTCAGTGGGGTGAATATTTATACAATTATATGTTCAAATAGCAATATACACTAATGGTTACAAAATAGTTCATTGTAGCTATTGAATAAGTTTTAATGTTAGTAACTGAAGATCTGAAAAAAATTTGGTTTGGTTGTACTAGTACTAGTATTCAGTAGTCCTGTACTGAATACTGGAACAGGAGTACTGAATACTGAAACAGGAGTACTGAATACTGGTAGAGGAAGACTGAATACTGGAACAGGAGTACTGAATACTGGAACAGGAGTACTGAATACTGGTACAGGAGTACTGAATACTGAAACAGGAGTACTGAATACTGAAACAGGAGTAATGAATACTGGAGTACTGAATACTGGTACAGGAGTACTGAATACTGAAACAGGAGTACAGAAAACTGAAACAGGAGTAATGGATACTGGTACAGGAGTACTAAATACTGAAACAGGAGTACTGAATACTGGTACAGGAATACTGAATAGTGGAACAGGAGTACTAAATACTGAAACAGGAATACTGAATACTGAAACAAGAGTACTGAAAACTGATTCAGGAATACAGAATACTGGTACAGAAGGAATGAATACTCAAAGAGGAGTGCTGAATACTGGAACAGAACTACTGAATACTGGTACAGGAGTACAAATGATGTATGTATAATGAGGGTCTTAATTAGTAACGTTGACTTGTTGCACCCCAAGTTTTGTGCTTGCTGTTTGAAAATGTGCTGCAGTCTCTCTTTCCTTCTTTTCACTTTTGTTCCCTCCCTGACTGTGAGGCTGTTTGGCTCCCGCTGTGACGCCCCTATCCTCCACTGTCAGTTTCCCTGCTTATTTCCTCTGCTTCATTACAGTGGCTTCTGGCATTTTGTATCTTTTTAATTATCACAAATCCGATTACATCACTATTACAGTTTAATTACAGGTCATTAGTGTAATCGTTGCTGTTGGAACAAAACCTTTTCTTTCCCAGTTTTGTCTTTAATTTGTAGAATTTGAAAATGTCATCTGCTTATTACACTGTCAAAATATCCTGACGAGCAAGTCAGAAGCGACTTTGAATTAAATCTTTCTGCCTTTACTTGCAACAGAAATTATGCATGTTTTCCTTTTTTTGTAAAGTTACTTTTTTAGATGAAAGGTTTGGTAATCTCTGTGGTATAATGAATGTTATCTTATGTTTTACATGTTTGCATTAAATGGTTTCTAACTCCTTATTACATTCTATTTAAAAAATTTTGATTTCTTATCAGTTAGCTGAACATAAAATTAAATTGTAATTAACCTTATCAGAGCTGATGTCTCGCTGGTAATGCATTTTTGTCTTCTTCTCCTTACATTAATTAAAACCACACGGGACGGAGTAAAACGGATCAGCATGTGGAATCTGAGGTTTTGTTTTGCTTCTGTGTTTTCTATCAAGATATAAAAGAAGCTCCATGCTACCTTTGTTTTTGGATGCACTGCAGTGGCTAGCGCTCACATTCAGAATTCACACAAACATGACTAGCATTAGTTTGTTTCATGACACATATTAAATAGGAGATGAGGAGGCTACTGTACAGGGTGTCTTTACATTTGAAGATTCGAGTTGACGATGCTCACTCCCACCTCGTACTTACAGACTATGTGTTGGCCCCATACTTACCTCGTAATTACGGACTAGGAGAGTGAACTAGTTTGATTGGGCACGATGGAAGAATTTGCAGTACTGCGACGTATAAGTGAGGAATTTTCCCTTTTTCTGTGGCTTAGTTGTGTTTTTATGATTTTACTGTGTTAGTATTGGTAAGTTACTCAGGCTAGGATGTGTTTCAGGTTTCATCTCTTCCGCAGGAATGGATTGGTGGTGTAACTCCTGGACCTCCTGTATTAGTAATAGTTGTACAATTCGTAACAGAACAAAAACGACAGGCAGTTTCTTTTCTGAGTGCATCCTTTGAATTTTGCTCCTGAGGTTGGACAGTATAGCTGACAGTGCATTATGTGGTCGGCATAAAGAACAGCATCCTCTCCATTGAGGTGTATTGATTTATTTTAAGTCCGTTCTGGACCCTTCATCCTCATCTGTCTTTCTCAGGCAAATCCTACACCATGATTGGCAGAGACAGCTCCACCCAGAGTTTGGGTGTGGCCCCCTGCGCGATCTCCTGGCTCTTCAAGCTGATCGAGGAGCGGAAGGAAAAGGCCGGGGTGCGCTTCTCTGTGCGGGTCTCGGCTGTGGAGATCAGTGGCAGGGAGGAGACTCTGACAGACCTTCTAGCTGACTTCTCTCCGAGTGCAGCCCAGGACAGCCAGGGGACGGGGGTTTATCTACGAGAGGACCCTGTCTCTGGATCTCAGGTGCCTGTTTACACACTTGCCTTCCTTATTTAAAATGAAATTGTGCATAAATTAATGTACTTGTTTTAAATCAATGGTTCTCAACCTTTTCAACATGAAGGCCCACAAATCTATCACAGTATGTTGCAAAGGCCCACTTGGCCACATAAGATGATAATTGGCCACACTAGATCATAAATAACCAATTGAGGACCAGTAGCCTGTCCCGATTTTAGATTCGCGGCCCTGTCAAAAGCCATCATGGCCCATCAGTGATCTGCAGTCCAGTGGTTGAGAAAATGAATGAAAAGTTGGGTAGTGGTGGCCTAGTGGGTTGACCTCTGGACCAAGACTTCATGGGTTCGAATCCTACCTTCAATACACCACCACTGGGTTCCTGAGCAAAACCCTTCACCCCAAGTTGCTCCAGGGAGACTGCCCCCTGTAGTTAGGGATTGGAATTCGCTTTGGGGAAATGCGTCTGATAAATGCTGTACATGTAAAACCAGGCTGATGTAACATATTTAATGGTGAAACTATATAAACATCCTTTCTGTTCCGTCCACCAGCTGTCCAGACCAAAGACCCCCAATTTTTCCTCTGCAGTTTGAATAGTAGAGCTTATATTGCCATTAGCAAGAAAAAATCTCTTTTCACAGTCTGGCCCTCTAAATGTGTACATTATTTCTATATGAATGAAACATGATACATTAATTCAGTTTTGCCTTTCATTTTACTTAATTACTGAAAATGTATTTTTAATGCTTGATCTTATTGATTATTCCGCTTAAAGTTGCAGAATCAGAGCGAACTGCGGGCGTGTTCGGCCGAGAGGGCGGCCTTTTTCTTGGACTCAGCTTTAGCAGCGCGGAGCATCAGCAAACCCGAGAGTGACCAAGAGCAGCGCTGTAACTCCCACATGCTCTTCACCCTACATGTCACTCAGTATCGCATGGAGAAGAGCGCCAAGGGAGGAAGTACGGCCTAATGTGATCTTTTGTGTGTGTGTGTGTGTGTTTGTGTGTGTCTGTGTGAGTGTTTCCGTGAGTCTAAGAAAAAACGCGCAGAGATTTATGTATGTGAAGCAGAAGCAGAATCAGATAACTTTATTAATCCTGGAGGAAATTTTTTATGTAATTACTATAAAGACACACAAACAATATAAAATATAAAAGGTAAATAAATTCTAAATAAAAATCTGTAGAAAAAACATCAATATGAAAATACACCATGCTATGTGCAGAAATGCTGGGTATATTTACTATATATAAGAAACACACTGAGTGAAGTCTAAGGACAAGATAATAACAGTAATAATAGTGGGGGGGTTCCAAAACAACGAAAGAGTTGTACATTGAAGAAATATCAGTGCTAGCCAAGGATTAATTAGTCAAGCTTACGGGAAAAAAACTGGGTTTTTATAAGGGCTGATTACAATTAAACATGATAATGTCTTTTGGAATGGAACCAGAGGCGAAGTCAGCAGACTGGCTGCCCTGCCCTTGAGGGGATTTATGGATAATGTAAATAATAACACACACACACACACACACACACACACACACACACACACACACACACACACACACACACAATATACATAACAAATTATTATATTAATCACAAATCAACAGTAGTAAAAATGAGAGACTTCAATTTAACTCACCCTTGGTTGCACTCATTTATTTATCTGATTATTGTGTGAATCCCCAAAGCCTCCCTTCACCCCACTGGGCCCTCTACCAAGGTCTGCATGTCCCTATTGAAAGAGAAGTCTGAAAACATGAAGGTCTCTTTTTAAATATACAGATGTATCCGTATTTTATCAACGAGAGTATTTTCTTTCAAACTGAAGAAAGTTTTGCACTTTCCATGTGACATCCATGATATTTTCCTCCTTTCACAGTCTAATTAGTTGAACATGGCCTTGCTGATAATGATTGTACAAGAATGCAGTCAAACAGGGCTCGTTCAATTTCGATTCAAGGCACGGCGTACGTCTCCAGTTCGTCTATCAATGTTCGGCCTATCATTAGAATTTCAGTCTCATCGCCGGGGTGCGGGCCAGGCTCTGGCCTCTGCCAGAATAAATTTCAATATGTAATGAGGTTAAAGTCTGTTCTTCTGGGATGTTTATAGGGCTTGGCATGAATGAGAGGCTAGTTTGCATTCTCTGCTCCACAGAGGCTTGTTGGTGTGGGTGCCTGACTATCTAAATCTTGCTGACGCAAGGTTAATGGTCTCCTCCTCCATGAGAAATAAGTGCATCATGTCTGTCTTTTAATGATATTGAATGGGTTTTAGGCTTAGCAGCCTACATGGTAATATAATCTGACATCCCAATAACAACACCGGAGTTAAATGAATAGCTTTGATGTGCTATACATTTGAGACTGCTACAGTTAGCTGTAGTCTCACATGTACATTGCCTGTATTTCTTTACTAAACACATATTTTATTGTACACTTCTTTAATTTTTAATAGTGCTTTACAATGGAGGCTGTATTAAAGCCTAACAAATTATTGGCAGCGATAACAAATGCCTTTTGCAGTTTTATGTTAATTCTGTCATTGAATTGTAAAAAGTATGTGTGTATGAATGTGTTTTCAGTCATTTTTTAATAAAGTATTTAGATTTGTCACTATTTCCTATCAAAACAAAAAAAAATAGTCATATTTGTCAGCCCAAACCTGTCAGTATGGAATGTAAATGTAACCCATTACATGAACGTGCCATTAGGTGATGTCATTGCATGATAACATTTGAACAGTAAGGCAAAATATAGCAAAATGAGACTTGTAAGGATGAACCCCTCTTAGAACAGGACCTCTAACCACAGTGGGAATGTATTTTCCATAATATAATATTTTGTGAATTGGTGAATAAAGTTAGAACCTGTCACTTCTAGTGTCTGGGGGTCGGAGTCGTCTACATCTCCTAGACCTGGGCAGTTGTGAACCTGACCTCAGCCGGACGCGGGATGGAGGAGGGGGCCAGTGTCTGTCTCTTGCTGCCCTGGGAAATGTCATCCTCGCTTTGGCCAATGGTGCCAAGCATGTTCCCTACAGGTACTCCCAAAGCAACGAGTTGTAATGATTCTATAATGATTCTATAAGCATGCAGTAGTGATTCAATACAAAGCCAAGCGAGGATGACAGGCATGATGATGTATCTGAGAGTGGTAGAGGAGCTGCGCCGATTTACATACACAGGAATTCACTTCTCTTTCTTCTTAGATCAATGAAGCCAGTTAGCTCCCTAGTAAGAGTAAAACAGGTAAGCTTTAGGAAGAGGAGGTGAATTGAGATGGCATTTTATTGACAGGAATTCACTGGATTATATAATCACTGGGTAAGAGATTCTGGGGTGGTAAAAATACAGATATGAATAAAATACCAATATATGTATAATTTAAGAATATAATCTATGGACATTTATACATAACAATACAATTTAATTCTCCCAGTTGTAAACAGGGTCACTGAGAGTTAACTGGGTAAATCATAGTAAGTGGGGGATGCTCATTTTTTGTGGTTTCCTATCCATGGCCAAAATGAGCTTTCTGTGATCTTAGAGAAAAGAGGATGGGGTTCCACTCAGTTCTTTTTTTCTTTTTTCATGTATAATTCAGGGACAGCAAGCTCACCATGCTGCTGAGGGAATCACTGGGCAACATAAACTGCAGAACCACCATGATCGCCCATATCTCTGATTCACCCGCCAATTACAGCGAGTCGCTCTCCTCTGTTCAGCTGGCCTCTCGCATCCACCGCATGAGGAAAAAGAAATCCAAGGCATGAGCCTCGTTTATCTCCTCTTTGATGTATTTTAGCTGATTTAGTTTCCTTATGTTTTGCTGCGTGTTTTTTGTCTAAACATACTGCCTTTTGGATTTGGTCAATGAAAGAGCAGATTCTTTTTCCTTAATAAAATATTCATCCAGATATAATGAACCACAAGAAATTGCAAAGATCAGTTAAATATGTCTGACTGAGATCTGTGAGAAAATTCACTTTTATAAGTTTCAAAAGGTTGCATGTTAAAACTATAATTTGTGGGGAGGTAACCAATGTTGCTACTCCTGAGGGAATGTATAGTTCAGGCACTCTACAGATAGGTATTTTCAACATGCTTAAGCATCCAGTGACTGATTTTTTATATATTTGATAGATTGTGTTTAGTCATTTGGGAGGTCTGCCTATTAGGCAATATATTGTGTTGACATTAATGCTTGTCTCTCCTTTGCAGTTACATTTTAACCTTTCGTGATATTGACAAGTAATTATAGAGGAACTAAATTGATTGTGCATAGAGAAAGAGCTACTTAATGACTTCACACCTTATTGTCCTGATCTCCTTTGTGTCCTACAGTACACCTCCAGTTCCTCAGGAGGGGAGAGCTCTTGTGAGGAGGGCCAAATCCGTCGACCAACGCATCTAAGACCCTTCCATCCCAGGACAGTGGCTCTAGACCCTGAGCACCCTACACTCCTTTCCAGCGACCCAGACTATTCCTCAAGCAGTGAACATTCCTGTGATACCGTTATCTACGTGGGGCCTGGTGGAGCCCATATTTCTGATCGTGAACTCAGTGATAATGAGGGCCCTCCTGCTTTTGTTCCCATCATTCCCTCACTGAACAAAAAGCGTGCAAAAGAGGCTCCCAAATCTGACCGGGACCATTTAAAATGCAACACTTTTGCAGAGTTACAAGAACGACTTGAGTGCATCGACGGAAGTGAGAGCACATCTACTTTCACTGGCGAGGTGAAAGGGCCCCAGGCAGTCCCTAAGGCTCAGAGCGGGACTGGAAATGTAACAGAGGGGACTTGTGTACCTCCTAATATCATTAAATCCTCCTCTCAAAAACCTGCTCACACTGAACTTTTGAAATTGCCCTTAGAAGGAGCTATGTCTGAGCTTGGCAAAAAAACAGTTCAAGAATCTGAGCCTGTTGTAAGAGAGAAGGTCTACCTCAGCAAAGGACCTTCACAAAAACCTCATACCTCCATCTCAATGCACAGAACCTCAGAATTGGCCACTGATGCTGGCTTAGCCACAAGAACGCCTCCAGTAGGTATGAGCCAGCAAGCCCTCCAAGGTTCTCCGGTCATTGGTCGAGCTCATCATTTAAGTAGGAGCCCCATGGAGGTGAGCCATCTCCGCTCAGCCTTGAGAAGCAGATGTCTGGACAGAGATGTTTTAAGGACTACTGTCACTCTTCAACAACCGGTGGAGCTCAATGGGGAGGATGAACTGGTATTCACTGTGGTAGAGGAGCTACCTGCTAGTCTCGTTCCAGACAATGGGCGACCCTCTAGCATCATCAGCTTCAACAGCGACTGTTCCTTGCAGGCTCTAGCCTCAGGCTCACGCCCTGTCAGTATAATCAGCAGCATCAATGATGAGTTTGATGCTTACACGTCACAAATGGACAGTGCACTGATAAGCAAGGCAAGGTCAAAAGAGGAGCTCACTGCTGGATACAGCACAATGCAATCTTCCAAAGGTTCTTGCTGCATACATTCAGCAAGAGGCACGTCATCGAAAGACATCAGGCCTGAAACTTCATCAATGATGGATTTATCTGAGACTTTCTCCCATCAAGGCACAAAGAGCTCCTTCAGTGACAGTGCAATATGTTTTTCAGAGTTAGATTATGAATCAGTAACCTCTGAGAAAATCCCCCTGACTAAGTGCCCTCCACCTCATGACACTGCCAAAACATTTCTTAGGGGTCAAAGGCTTGTAAAATCCAATACGCTCAGCTCCTCACAGACTATCCAGCCTTCAGGCATTATCCACTCTACTCTCCCTAGAAAAAACAAGCCTACCTCATCTGTTGCTTCAGCTAGCAGCTGCAGTCGTGAGTTGCAGCAGCAAGGAAGCAGCACAGATGAACAGTGGATGCATGCCAGTGGCCATCATTTAGACTCAAGAAATACTGAGTTCATTGGTGCTAACAAGCCACCTAAAAGCAGCTTGAGTGGAATTCCATCCAGAAAGATAGGTGGGATTAGTAACAGTGTGCCACGCTCACCCAAAATCCCCCTGTCCTCTTCATCACAGAGGGTGGTGGATGGTTGTGAGAAATCCAGTGTTAAGAAAGGCGAGAGCCTTAGCAGAATGCCACAGCTCAGACGAGGGGCCACAACACTCGGCATGGTCTCAGTTCCCCAGACCTCTGGAGAGTCTACAAAGTGGGGCCATGACACTATGCAAACAAGTGCTAGTTTGAAGTTCTCATCTTTAGGAAAGAGAGCAAATGGACAGAAGGGCAGCATGATCCCAAAATCTGGCAGCATGTCACCTCCAGCCCCTCCACTCCGAAAATCTAGCCTGGACCAGAGGACACGGGTTTTGCTGTCCCCTAGTGCCTTAAGGTCATTTGGAAATGAGACAACCAGATCTTCCTTATCCAAAGCATCAGTATCAGAGGAAGATTTTGATGTTCGATTTAGAGGAGAATCGCTTAGCTTCAAATCATCTAGTTTAAAGGCAGCATCTAGTCTTCAGGCACGAGCAACAAAAGGAGACACTGGAAGATACTTTGGCAGTCTTTTGTCCCTTGAAAGATGTGAGAGCTTAACATCAGTTGGATCCAAACCAGGACCCCTAAGAGAGAGCAGTAGTGCAAGCTTGGGCAGCAGTGGCAGGTCTAGTAGGACAGTGCCCAGACTTGGGGTAACAGGTTCCACATCTTCCATCTCTCCTCCATCAAACACTTCCCCAGGAGTCAGTAAGTTGGGGCAGATTAAAGCCAGTATAACCCCTAGAGCCATAGCTAGCAATGGAAGCAAAACAAAGCCCTTGTCTACTAATGGTTCTAAACTGAGCTCCACCAAATCTATTTCCACCTCGACTGCACGGAACGCCAGTCTACCTCCAACTGGCAAGCCCCCAACTCGTTCGGTTATTGGTGCCAATGGCAAACCAGGCAAGGGTACAATCATGGGCACGAAACAAGCAGTTCGTGCAGCTAACAGCCGGGTCAGTGAGCTAGCGTCAGGCAGCTCCAAGAAACAAATAAAAGGATCTGGTGATCCGACAAGCAGCTGCAGCGATTTTGGTTCAACTCCCAGTGAACCTTCATTGCCTGCAGTACTGCCCTCACCCTACAGCAAGATTACTGCTCCTCGGCGACCTCAGCGCTACAGCAGTGGCCACGGCAGCGACAACAGCAGTGTTCTTAGTGGGGAGCTTCCTCCAGCCATGGGCCGCACAGCACTCTTCTACCACAGTGGGGGCAGCAGTGGCTATGAAAGCATGATCAGGGATAGCGAAACCACAGGCAGTGCATCATCAACCCATGACTCCATGAGCGAGAGTGGAATGTCTTCTTCCAGCCGAGCCAAGGTCTCTAAGTCTCCCAAAAAGAGAGCCAATGGTAGGTTTCACTTCCAAGGCACCCAGGAGCTATTGCATTTTAAACTGAACTTTCCAAAGAAATGAGGTCTGTCATGTGTACCAGGAATATACATCCATTCAGCTCAAAACATGTAGTTGCTGATGTGCTTTTCTTCTTTGGGTAATTCAATTTAAGGTCGAGATTAGGATTCTGGCACTTTCTTAGTGCTTTCATGGACATATCCATTGCTGCACTGCTTCATTTAACAATGTGTGCAAAGCTAACTCACTGACAGTACTGCTGATATGCCCTCACACATTATACTCTCTGCGCAGCATTTATTTGAAATGGCAAACTTATATTACATACATTCCTTGACACCATGCCCTTGTTCATCAAGCAGCTCAAAATATACTGATGCATGTCTGAACTGTATTCAGGGAATATCCCATGCCTATAAACGACTCCATGTTCTGCCTATGGACTTTCCGGCTCTTCATTTTCTTATCACAAATCCTTGTATAACACAGATACTAATACAGTGGGTAGTCAAATGACGTAGCCTACTTGAAGGGGCACCCACTTTGTTGAGAGTTGTGCACAGTTCTGTAATTCATTTCTGGAGTAAAAGCGGAAGATACAATCTTGCCCTTAATGCATATATTACCAGCCTCACACTGGAGTCAACTGCTATTTTGAAATCGCTTCTACTTTTAAATGCTGTAACTGCATTCAAGCCTCATACATATTTAAAAGCATGCCTACAACCCTTGGATATTCCTGGTGAGCATCTTCGGCCCAGATGTAGAGCATTGCCCTGTCTGACCCCTCCAGGCCTGCAGCGGCGCCGGCTGATCCCCGCTCCCCTGCCGGACACTTCTTCCCTAGGCAGGAAGACTGGTGCTACAGGCCAGTGGGTGGACCTGCCTCCACTGGGAGGCACCCTGAAGGAGGCCTTTGAGATTAAGGTGTACGAGATAGACGACGTGGAGCGGCTGCAGAGGCGGAAGGAGGGAATGATCACAGAGGTGAGAGCTCTGCTGTGCTTTATTACATTTGCACGTGTGATGAATGCCTGGCAAGATATAGATCCTTTCAAGGCAGCCAGAAGTTTAAAGCATGGTGTTGTGTGCTGTTCTCGAAATGTCTGAACTCACTGAATCCACTCTCATTTAAGTTTTAGGAGTCTAATTACTACCTCATTATGTTGACTATGTTCAAACCCTGTAATTTACCAATTGCTCTTTCAAGGATAGTTTGTTTGCTTTTACTACACATACAAACCAGTGTTTAGAAATGTGTCGAGGAGAACGAAAATTTAGAAAAAGCTCAATGAAGGCATGACTAATCATGTCTCAAAGTGATACGTTTAAGAAAGCATGAAAGCAGATTTGTTTAAGTTAAAGTATTTCTACACATTCTAGTCATTCTGAGTCTTTTGATCCAAAATGGTACATAGTAAAGAAATGCAATAGATGATTTCTCTGGTAGTGTTAGGAACCAGCTATAGCTTGGACGCCCAACAAACAGATATAGCTTTTTTGAAGAAAAAATGGTGCTAAATTCAAAGAGGAACTATTCTTTGGGTTCTATTTTGTAGCCTTAGTAGCCTGAGTACAATATTTAACCCCAAGTTGCTCCAAGGAGACTGCCCCCTGTAGTTAAGGAATGGAAGTCATTTTGTAATGAAGTGTCTGCTAAATGCAGAAAATGTAAACACAAATGAACCAAGTTTGGCATGATTTAAGGGGTCTTGATGTGTTCAATGAGAAGCTTTCCTCATTTGAGGATATCAAAAGTTCATTTCTGTGTCTTGCACACAGTGTCATGGCTGAAAGAGGACAGCCTAGCCCATTGCTCCTAATTGACCATGGCGTTAATTAAAGATTGCAAGCATCAGCGGTGGTATCTAATATTTCTCCTCGTTTGGACGGGTGCGTGGCATTTGCATTCGTCAGGAGGGGAGGTTATCTCAGGAACAATTACTTATAGCTCTTAATTGATTTGGAAATGGCCAAGAGCTGGAGCTTGGGTGGGCTGGAACACAGCTCAGAGTGAGGAAGAGGTCTGGTGATGAATGAGGTGTGGCATCTCTATCTGCAGCTTCCTGATGGCTCTTTATGGTCAGTTCTGTGCTCCATGACCACAGGTCATTAACCGTTACCACAAACCAGGCCCTCCATTCCCTGGCAATTGGGTGGAGAACACATTAACCCTAAGGAGAGGTGCCATGATCTATTTTCAATTAAGAAAAGATGACCTCAGATTAATCTTTGATAGCATGGCAGTTTGCAGTCATAAACAATGCTTTTCAATTTAGTGGGGTAAATATATGTTTCACTGTGAGTGTGTGTGTGTGTGTGTGCGCGCATGTGTGTGTGTGTGTGTCGGCAAAAAAGTGGTTATATACCAGAATATTCTCATTTATGTTATTTGAGACAGAGCTCTAGATCTTTCATCTCTGTGTGTCAATTTGCATTAGCATACTCAAACATCTCTCTCTTTCCTCCCTCCCATTTTCTGTCAGCCATTTCGGGATGTTGAAAAGGTATGTTTGTAAGAGTGGGTGGATGTGGCCTGACTGAAAATAAGCTAATATTATCAAGGCAGTTGTGCTGAAATAGTGAAGCAGTTCCAAGATGGATGAGGCCAGATTGCTCACATGTAGTTTATGAGGAAACCTACACAGACACTCCATAAGACATACATAACCACTGAATAACATGGTATATGCTTTTCATAATACTCAAATACTGCTTTATAAATCTTAGTATTCATGAGGTGGCAAATGTTTAGTGAAGTGACTGACTTTGAATCGCCATAAGGGACCTTAAGCTAAAATGATAGACATTTGTTCTGTATACAACATTGTTATAAAGCATCATTCTCAAGAAAATAAACTGAAGGTCATATATATACATATGGATATATGGTGTTTATATTATTGCAAGTTATAGGAAATCCCTTACTTTAAAATGACGCTTCGTCACGGTTATGACAAGATTAAAGCACCTAATGTCAATATAATGATATTTACGTCATTATAAGTTCCATTACTTGGATTTAACAGGGTTATAACAGAATCAAAGGTCTTTCTTCAGATTAATGTCACTAACTCAATATTTATTTATTTTTGTGATTCTTGGTATAAGATGCTCATTAATGCGTAAATATTGCTTTGAAATACGCTATATTTAATGCTCGTGCATGTTTCTGAGGCAATTGTTTAAGTATTGCCCATTTTAATGAGGACAAAATGCACAAAACCTACAGCATATTTCTAATCCCTGCTCCAGTAGTCGAATACAAAGGGTGGGGAGGTTTGCATTGTGCTTTTCAATAACCTGTTCCTCATGGTCATGGTCTCTCCTTAATCCCTTAAGCAAACCTTCTCCCAGGAGATTTAGGGCCTAGTGAGAGCTTAAGTTAATTTTATTTCTAGCGCGGCCATAATTAATCCGGCCGATGGAGTGGCACCTCGCACAGGTTACTCGGGACTCAATTTACCTTAAGCTCCGAAGTTGTAAACCTGCACCGACACAGAGCCCTCAGTAGTGGACAGGTGCCTGCTGCAGGTCACTGGGTTTTGCGTGCCAGTTTATCAACAACTCACATGCTGAGCTGCACAGTTCGCTAAGCACAGCTCAGTCATCACTCAGCTGCTGCCCCGTTATTGTCTCTCCTCGCAGGGCCTGCAGTACTTTAACGCTCGCCTCAGGATGCTGGAGAAGCGGCAGCAGCAGATCAGGGAGCTGCGAGCCAAGCACGAGAGGCTGAAGAGGGAGCTGGAGGACGCTAAGACTCGCCTAATGCTGGACCCTGCCAAGTGGATGGGAGAATGTGAGTTCCCTTCTTTCGATGTAAAAGACTTTACTGCAGAAAGTAGCAAGTACAGGTTGGGTGTAGTATCATACAGGCATTTAATTGATCTCATTCCAGTTTCCACATGGATAAAACATTTTACACTCAAACAGTTTTGTCTAGTAGTTTACTCGCTTGCTGGTGGAAGTGATGTTGCTGTAGTCAAGACAAGTCAGGCTTGTGTGTAGAGTACACTATCATACACAAACATACAGGAATGGAATATTACATGGTTATTGTACAAATATATTAAGCATGAAAATAGTAGCAAGTAAATAAAGAGATGAATAAAAAAAAAGGAAAGAATGCATAGAAAATCAAAAAAGCAGATTCATAGAAAGCAGTTTTTACCCGATTTTTAAAGCTACAGTTGTTGCAGATCTGATACTGATGGGTAGTTGGGTCCAGCATCAGAAAGCATAGTGGATAAAATCATCTTCACCATGTTTAGTTTAAAAGTATGATTAACTTTCTTTGTCACTATTTCAACCATCTTCAATACCCCCATGTTTTACCTTCAAAATGATAAGCATGTTGGTGAAGGAACAACATTCTTAACTTACTGTAGGTAAATATTTATTTCAACATATTTTGGAATTTTCTTCACAAAAATGTTTCTGTATAAGTAATGAACATATTACTCTGTTGGCAAAGTAGAGTACTAAGGGCTTTAAGCCTGTGATTGATGGCAAACAGTTCCAGACTGCTGTTACTAGACAATGAAACATGTTAGATGGGCATATCTCTAGACAGTCAGGAAAATATGAAAAGCTAGATTTGACAGTTTCTATATGGACAGTTTGACTTGTGGTAGTGCAGACAGACTAATAACCAAAAGTGTCAAGAAATAGTTTGAAGATTGGCAGAATGAAGCGTAATATTGAATTATGTCTGAGAAAGAGAAAATGGCCATCTGTATATCTAAATGATTCAAAAGCAAAATCAATGTAAAAAGATAATCATGCTCCAGACCCCCAGAGTTGACATCAGTTAACAGGGGCCCTAGTTTAGTCTGCCCATGTTGATGCAAATAGGCAGAATGTGTAAAAATATGCTTAAAATATGCTTCTTCCCATCTTTGACCAATAATATTTCATACGATTAAACACATTTAGTGTATTTCACTTTTCTGAAAGCTGTACAATACAGATAACACAAAATGATAGTGATCTAAGGTGGGTGATGGTGGAGCCCAAGTTCACTGGGAAAGACTTCAGTGAGAATGCAAGCAGCATTATTCATGCTGTTCAGGAAGAGTGCTGCCAGTGGGGCAGAATAGCAGAAACATTGGCTGATTTTTATTGCTGTAAGTGAGTTATTCATATATTGCAAGTAAATTGATCCTAACATTTATTAACTATCCAGTTTTCTTAATGATGGCTCATTCTGCAAGGCACTGGATCTTTAGACCACAATCGGGAGCTTTTTGTCGATTTGCAATTATTCTTTTCTTTTCTTTTTCCAGAAATCTCACTATTTCAAAATGTGTGTGGTTGGTTGAGAAAACACAGCACTCAGTTGTTCTTGGGAAGGCACAAACCTGGGTGGGCGATACTCACCTCAGTTCCCCTCAGCGCTGGCCCTGATTTACTCTAGTGCTGCCCAGGCTAATTATCCTCTTTAGGACATTACAGGGAGTTTGTGGATTTACCAGAGCACACTATGCTAAAGTAAACAGCAAGATAACAAGAACAGGATTTCCCCCAAGTATTTTTGCTGTGTTTACTCCACACATAAGAACTGCGAAGAACCAAATAACTGATCATTTCACTTAATTTGTTTTCCTCAACGTTGCCTATGACTCTAGGGATCCTTTTAAAGTTCCAGTGAACCAACAGACATTGTGAAACAGTGCAAAAGGCGAGCACAAAGACGGTTGAATGTGTTTTTTTTTCAACCGCGGTGCAAACGAGGGATAGTTGTGCCTCTAAGCTCTGGCTTAATCACAAGCGAGACCTACATCATCATATGAGTGCAGTCAGCTGCCCAGGGTATCCTAGTTCTCCATTCTCACTGGCAAACTCGGAGCCCCTTGGTTATTTTTCATGCTGGGGAAATACACAGTTCAGGAAAATGTGATTAGTGTTACATACTTTGTTGAGAGATAACCAACAGCCTGCGGGCCTGAAGATCCGTGGCTTCAGTGTCTGTGTTTCCTTTCCTGCCCAAGCATTATTTCAGATTGGAGGAACGGAGGAAGAGGCAGCACAGTGGCAGCAAACACAAAGAAAGTAGAACGTTATTTAATAAAGGAGTATTGAAATTGCACTGGGAAAGTGGTTAGAGAAAGTGGGTGTGCAGATGAGAATGAAAGAAACCGTGTGTCGAGCGAGCGTGTGCATGCGCGTGTGCGAGAACTCATTCTGTAAGAAAGCGGAGTGTCCTTGAATCAGTAAGGCATTATTTTCCCTCCTGCAATCAGTCGTGTCCCTCTGGCCAGGAGGTGTTTACCATTCATCCGTGACTGCTGTCTTGGGTAAAGTCATGATTGGTCCAGTCATGCTTTATAAATCAAACCCTTCTTGAGCAGTGGGAGAATGAGGAGAATGAGAATGGCTTGTGTGTGTGTGTGTGTGTGTGTGTGTGTGTGTGTGTGTGTGTGTGTGTGTGTGTGTCTTGATCCACCCTTGGCCATCACTTTCCACTCTGTATTGACGTCGCCTACCTATCAATCTGCCCATCGAGGCTATGCCTTTCACTCTGAGGGGAGGGGTGGGGGTGGGGGCTGTGTTCTGCCACTACAGAATAGATCATACACAGAATGTGTCCTTATTTCCTGTTTATTGGCATCATATACCAAGTGATGTTTGTGCTGTATAGCTCTGATAAAACTCTTAGAAATCATGACTTCACCATATTACATGAGAACAAACTGTAGCGTATATTTGACCTTATTCATATAATCATTGCATGGAGCCAGTCTAAAGTCATATTAATGTATTGTATTGTATTCAAGATTCAAGAGAGATTATTATCGGCCCAGCCAGATACACAAGAACACAGAGGGTTGAAATCGCATTCTTTGAAGCAAAACAGTGTAGGACAAAGAGTTTTAAAAAGTACATACAAAGAGCAAGACAGCTGTTGCAATATTATATTGCAGCATCTAGGCAAAAAACTAAAAAATCTAAGTACAAAGCAAAAGACAAGTACGTAGTGCAAATAAGTGAATTGTGCTGTACTATGTGTATAAGACCACAATGTTTAAACCTACAACCCAATCTTTTTAATCGATTGGCAATCATGTGACTTATTAATCATTAACTACTATGATTTATTCTACAACTGCAACAGTTATAAAATCATTCTAATGACTTATTCAGGAACAGCTTGATTCATGAATAACTACTATGCATTATTTAATAACAACTAAGAATGATTCAGTAAGTATTTTTAATTATTCAGTAACAGTTCTGAATCATTCAGTTGTGAATTAGTCTGAATTATCCAGTTAATTACTTGATATTATAAGTGATATGTTCACATGTAGGTCTTTACTGAAGCTAGTGGAAGCTTCTTAGTCCACTCTCATGCTCTGCTATTCCTGCTCTAAAAAACCCACACATCACCTGAGGAACTGCAGTAATTAGTTCATCAGGTGTGCTGGGAACAGGGGAAGCTCTAAAATGTGCAGCTCAGTTTTACTCTGATTGAAAATCTTGCTTGCTGAGAAGGAAAACCTTGACCTTAGCTTTGCTAATCCCACACTTGATCGCTCATCTGTGTTCTCGTCTCTGTATTTTGGTCTCATCTCAAATTCTTTCTTCTTCTCGCCTTCCTTTCAGTCGATGTGGATGCAGATCTGGACCAGGACTCTCAGGACTACCTGGAGGCTCTGGCTCAGGCCACGGGAGAGCTGGAGTTCTGCGTAAACCTGTGCAAGTCTCGAGTGATGATGGAGACCTGCTTCGACATTCTGGCGCCAACATCCCCAGGCCAGGAGATGGAGGTGTGAGTGACCGAGGAGAAGAAGGGATAAAATATCAGTGGAGCGAAACATATCCATTCCTTTCTGGCTCTGTTCTGAGATCGCACCGCTGATGCAGTGAAAGGAACGCAGAACAGAACAAAACAGGCAATGCTGTTTGTGATCCCACTGCGAAGAGAGTTGGTTCTTTGGGGAGTCTGGCTCTGATCATCACAGTAGAAACCATCAACACATAAACAAGGTTACTGACTCCGCAGAGCACTGGAGGGCAGAGGCGAAGACAAAAAAAAGAAGGGGAAGAAAGAGACGGAGAGAAAGAGAACATGGGAGAGATTCATTTATGTTACCAGAAAGTGCCTTGATCTGAGCAAACCCAAGGAGTATCTGTTTTATTTTCTGATTGGTGCTAGTATTAATCCCACTAAACCTGAGCAAACCCCTTATCATATTCCTTTTAGGAAACAACATACACAAAGTATTTTGCATTGTAATGTAGTGTATACTGTATTTATATGGTCGGACAGTATGTAAAAAAATTGCATTTTAGATAATAAAAGTCAAAATGTATAGAAAAAAAAGCAATAAGGTATTTTATTGTCATTTCCGAAACTTTTGCCTTTTTGAAAAAAAAATATTTTTTAATGACCTCCTGTGGAGCTGCTTACCTTTACTTATCCTTTTTTCTTAATTTCCTAAACATCATGCAAGAGCCTCCTGTATTACTGATCAATTTACCCGCCAGCCTTCACCAAAGCTTGTTCTTGATGAGCTAACACTGAACCACTGAACCATCTACAGGTAGCACACCTGTGTTCTAGCAAGCTGCCTGTATGTATAGTGATTAAAGTGAATATGACCATGGGTTGACTGATAGGTTTGATATTTGGATGTATTTTCTGTGTGTGTGTGTGTGTGTGTGTGTGTGTGTGTGTGTGTGTGTGTGTATGTGTGTGTGTGTGTGTGTGTGTGTGT
>JBBMFX010000148.1:3183758-3194386 GCA_037832545.1 Rhabdalestes septentrionalis | reverse complement strand
TGTGTGTGTGTGTGTGTGTGTGTGTGTGTGTGTGTGTGTGTGTGTGTGTGTGTGTGTGTGTGTGTGTGTTTTGTATGCAGTCTGAAGAAACGAATACCTGACACTTATGCTTGCCAATCATTATAAGTGCAGGCTAGAGGATGAAACACACACACCCATCGGCTCTTAAAGGATCCTCCAGTGTTCTTCAGCCTAATCTCTATCTGCCCCATTATGCTTTTACCACAGGCGGTTATTTTGCCCGTGCTGAAATGAACCAGCCACCCACTGACTTACAACTCACCTAATCAGAAGCCACGGAGCTGCTTCTGGATACAGTAAATAATAAAACAGTGCGAATTTCTGTATTACACTTCCATGAATTATTCAGTCAAAAGCAAATTATGCTTTAAATCTGCATCATTCATTTTCTTGGGGCAATTCGTGGGCGCCATGTGGGCAGGTTTCTGACTGAGCATGTGTGAGTGCCAGAAAACAATCGCAAAGGAAATTTCCAGTGGGTTAACTATATTCAAAAGTTGCGCAAAACTTTCAAAAGTTTTAGTACAGCTCTTCTCTTCTGGTCCTGTCCTCAGACCTGTAATGACTGTGGTTTTGAAAGTAACCATACAGGGTTCCTGTGATAGTTGGTGTATGATGGAGATGGGGCAGATAGAGGTTGAGCTGTGAGATGTTGCAGAGCCCCTTTAAACATGCATGCGCTGCAGTCCTGGGATCCTGGGACAGGCTTGCAGAGTACAATACTGCAGAGCCTCTCTGAAACACTTCTCAGGACACCTGGTTTGTGTGGGTATGAGAATGTGTGTGTGTATAAGTGTGTTTGTGTGACAGAGAGAGTGTGTGTTTCACAAAATCATGCAACAGATTTGTTTTATCACTGAGAAAGTGCTCAATATTTTGTACGCCCCCTCTGTTGATGTAAAAGTGATAAAGCTGAGAAGGCCACACTGCATAAAAATAGGCAGGTGTGACTGATTGCACCCGGCCCTCTATGTCCTGCAGCCGAGGACCAGGCTGAACATGCACTGCTTGCATGCAAGTGCGGATTGGGGCCTGTTCACTGAGGCATGAATCTTTAGCTGTGTGTTTCACACCAACAAATCCTCTCCGATCCCTCTTACAGAACGGCAAGACCAGAATCCGTTTACACTCCAGAGCGACTCGGTTCAATTCTTAATCTTTTTGGCTGCTGATCTTTGTGATTTATGTGAAATGTGGAAAAAAACGTGAAATGTGGTTATCGTATTCAAAAGAAAGAAAGGAAAACCTTAAGGGAGCTTTGTTTTAAAATGGAACATTATTATTGAATAATTCATTGTGACCTTTTTAAACGAATCCATCCTTTATTTCTCTAAAGAAGAGACTCAGGCTTTTTGACATTAATGCATGAGTTCCTTGTCCAAACAAACTAGTTGTCTTTATTTAATACTTTATTATGGTTTGTACTAATTATTTACATTTCTGCCTATTATTTGAAGAGTTTTTTACAGGTCCAGATGTGTAACATTTTCTGTCAGCTTTATATTGTACAGTTTTCTAATGCTTTGTAAGACTGTGTACAGACCTTTCAGTTTGCATCAGCACATGCTTATGAATAAAAGGATTTTCCTCTTTATAGTTCACTGTAAGACTCTTATTTATGAGGTTTTTCATTCCTGTCTTATTTTTTACAGTCATTAATGGTGTAACTGACAACCCCAAGGCATTATGCGAAGGTGGGGCGGGCGATATAAGCTAAACTAGCAAAGCCTTTGTCTTGTTCATCATGAGGTACTGCTATCACTGATGCAGTGGTTGTAGCCTCATGTCCAGAGTAAACCGGTAAGTATCTGGTTTACTGGTTGTTGGTGCAAAAAAAATCCCTGTATGCTCTGTGGTACAAAAATGCAGCAACTGGGGTGGAACCCTCAGACGTGTGAGCTCAGAACCTTTTGTTAAGTAACATTTCTGTAATCCATTCCATAGCAGATCCTTTGGCTCTACCATGCATTTACTCCATGCTTTTTTCTGTTAAATGTTCTAAAAAGATACAAATACACGCCTTTTGATGGTGAATTTCGCACCATTTGTGCTGTTTATGGCAAAAACATTACTTGGACGCCCATTATTGTTCTAACAATTTTGTAAGTATTTGTGTTGGGCTGTACACAGCCTGTCAGTTATGTGTGAAAACCTCATCAACACTTAATTCACTTGTATCTGCACCACATCTACTAATATGCCACCAGCAGTGTCACTGTCACTGCAGTGTTGACAGTGGTCCAGCACTTTAATAGCATTTGGTCAACAGTTGGCCCTTGTCCATTAGTTAATGGGAAGAAAGCAGCTGATAAATTGTGCACCAACAGATGAATTACTATCTGTAACTATAAAACTACAAATGACATGTACAGTGTAGGTGTTTCTGATCAAATGGCCTATGAGTGTAGAGGCAATACATATGCTTGGTTCTGGTAAGGTTGTTTGCTTGAGAAACAGCAAACATAAGGTGTTTAATTAAAACATTCTGAGTAGAATAGAGCTGATAAATGAGTGTTGCTAGTAGTACTTCACAGCCCACAGCCTACAATTAACAATGAAAGCATCCTGTATGTATTTAGAAAATTCTGTATTCCTCTACACTAATAATGAAAGTGAATTGAAATAATGGAGTCATTAAAAAGCTTGACACAATACATAACAAAAAAGTTCAGTGATGAAGAGAGAGTGATGCAAATACATGAAGATCTTTCCAACCAATACACCCTACACTGGTGTTTTCCCTCTTTTTTGAGGCGAGGAATATGAAGGCGGTCCCTGCACACACATTCCGTCCTCATTGCAAGATACTTAGCACTTTAAACAATGAATTTCTACTATTAAACAAAAGCTTCCCATATTTGCTGGACCCTCTCCTATGGCACTCAGGATAGGCTCCATTTAAAAAATACCATGACCAATTTAAACCGCCCGGGTAGGATCATGTACCTAACCCTGGTTTTCGGCCAACCTATTGATAAAAATTTGTCACATAGGCATTATGTGATGCATATTCTGGGTTAAAATTGTAGGTTGTTGTACTTAAATGGTATAAAAAACACAGAAAGAACAAGAAACCCTTGTCAAACCTCAGACAGATGCCAACTTTAAGACCCAATGGCTCACTGATGATTTGAACAGCTCAGGGAACAGTATTGTGTAAACTAACCACAGCATAAAATCGCACCAATTGCCCATTGTGGGGTTGTTAATGAACTGGTGTGGAGATCTTACCACACAGGCTGCGGAAGCTGAGGCAAAGTTGAAAATTTAATTACACTGTGGATTCATCTCCTTCAAGCTTGTGGCTCAATAAAAGATGACACTCGGATTAAGTTATTCAATTATGCTCTTGAGTGCTGTGCCTATAAAAAATATCATTAGCCACAAAGAAGAACCCGGAGAGGTTTATAGATCTACAGGGGAACCTTCGTTTATGAGTTTATCTGCTAGCACCATGCTCCACCTGGTCTCCTTCTCCTCAGCAGATGGCTCCACGAAATTGAAAGAGCCATTTTAATCAGTCTTTAGTCAGAAGACTGCTACTCACTCATATCAGATACTGTATGTGCTCAATTAATGAATGTGCATTGTCCAGGAGAGGGGCCGCTTTCTTTTAATTCCTTGGCTTCAAGTAAAACATCAGACGTATCTGCAAAAGCACTTACCTATTCAGTTTGAATCAGTCCAGTTGAATCTTTATGACATTATACCAGGAGAACATAACACAGCATGCATTTCTGACTGGTGCAACATTCATGGCGCACATAACAATGCAAAAGTATAGATAGAATCATATATCAATATAAGTAAATATAGAAATGTAGAATTTAACACCCGTAGTGCAATAAAGGGCTTATAAAATGGGATACAAATAGTATTATGTGGAGCTCTGGTACTGTAATTTGACAGAAATATAAACTGTTTTCAATACAATCTTTGTAAAACACCTTTAATTATTAATTGTGCTGACTGATAGCCCTTTACCTCAGTCCATGCTGAACAGTTACATTTCATAAGACATGCTATCCCATCAGGTTCATTTTTTCATTGGTTTTGGTGACATCATTCTCATTGATATTCGCACTTCGAAAATATTGCATAAAAATACATATAAATGCAAAAATGCATCTTAGCATGAAGGATCTCCTTTCAAGGCAATACATTTGATTTGCTCTATGTAGATTATTTATCCGGAAACACTGAGCATATGGTGTTTATTTTTGAAAAATCGCTTGATCCGTATATAGAGTACAGCTGATAAATGAGAGTAGGTAAAACTTCACAAATGAACTGCCTACAATAAGGATTTAAAAAATGCTGCCTGTGCAGAGATGCACACTGTATTAAATTCTCGTCACTCGTAACTACGAAAATCTAACATATGACAACACATTGTGGGGAATTCTGGTAAAAGTACATTGAAAATAATGGGGTCTTTAACAAGCTTGACCCCACACAGAAAATGAAAGTTCAGTGATGAAGAGAGAGGGGTGTTCATGCATAAAGTTATTTCCCATTAAAACCTTTTACAGGGCTTTTCCTTCATTACTCTTGAGTACAGAGAATGCAAAAGGAAGAGATACATTTTGAAAAAGCTTTTTTTTTAAATTCTCATCTCTGAAACAGTCACCCATTAATCTTACTTTGTAAAATGAAAACAAGTAAAAATAGCAGAAATTTGAGTTCGTTATTGCAACACAGAAATAACACACACTCCAGTCTACTGTTAATGATGATCCCAAGGTGCATGTTTCCCTCTCTCTCATTCACTCTCATTCATGGATGGGGGAGGGCAGGTTCAAAAGGAAGGAGTCCATCCCTCAGGCTGTGAATGTGATTGAATTCTCCCTCTCTCTGAATATGTGCCACAATGGACGTAATGGAAGAGGGCACCACAGCATTTCAGTTCTGACCTCTGATAGAATAAATGAATACTGTGTCTAACCCTCTTGCAGAGGAGCACCGTGGTAGAACTGCGACTTCGAAATTTGTGGGAAATTCTCAGCAGGATGTGTGAACGGTCTTGTGAAATGAGTCAGAACAATATTCACACTCAAACGCATCAACACATTTCCTGCAGACTTCAGCACTTCCGCGTTGTGCAGAAAAGGGCAATGCAATCACGGGGGTATCCTGTGGTTACCGAAGTCACGGTCCACAGCGCAAAACCAGAGAGAATCTTTATTGTTCCTTGCCAGATCAATTTGATTTAGCATAAATAAAACCATATTAAATAATGGGTGACATTATAGCACGTGTACTTCATATATAATACATATACTGCAACATAAAACATTGTCGAGTGTCCAAAGATACAGGATGGAGCTCCATTGTTTCCAGCACAAGCTTTGTAAAAACCCATTTAATTGTTCATTGTATCAGTCTGTGCCGACTGACCACCTTTAAAGTGTTACATTTTATAAGACAGGCTTTGCAGTCAGGTTCATTTTTTACATTTGTTTCAGTGTCATGTCATTCTCATACTCTTTTCACGAATACATTAAATCCTCTTGTTGTTTCCTGATCATTTTTTGGTTCATTTGAGCAGGCAAGTGTTATCAATCTTATTTACTCTGTTAAAACAGATGTACAATTCAAAACTGTGTATTATCATGTTAGCATTCTCAGAGTACTCATATTTTTAAAAATTATGATATTATAGCATGTGTACTTCTTCTAAAATACATATATAGCAACAAACAACATTGTAAATTGTCCCCTGTCATGTTTTGTTTTGGCTATTTTATGAGTTTCTGACTAAGGTGTCAGTCTTAGAACCCAGTTTCAACAAGAGTTGGCTTCAAGGTGTTTCAACAGGCAAAAGTGTTAAAGAGTTGACCCCCCTTTCCTGCAGTCAAAACTGTTCTTCACACTAGATGCTGGAACACACACTATATGGGCAAAATGATTGGAACGCTTAACCATTACACCAACAGGGATTTTAATTGCATTCAAATACATAGAGTTGTTCCTCCATTGCAGCTGTAACAGTTTCCACTCTTCTTTGAAGGCTTTCCACAAGATTTTGAATGGAATTTGTCTCCATTCATTCTGTAGGGCATTTATGATGTCAGACACATGTTGGACGAGAAGGTCTGGTTCACAATCTCCATTCCAGTTCATCCCAAATGTGTTGAGGTCAGGACTCTATGTGGGTCAGTCAAATTCTTCCGCACTAAACTCATCCAACCACGTCTTTATGGAGCTCGATGTGTTCACTGGGGCACAGTCATGCAGGAATAGGAAAGGTTCTTCCCCAAACTGATGGAAGCATGGTGCTGTCTAAATGTCTTGGTCTGCTGAAGAATACTTTTGTCAATATAGTGTAGATGTGAGAGTATAACTCCCTGCAGCCCCAAGAGATTAAACATTTACTGGTGCTGGATGTTAAGATCACAAACAGCATTCTCACTTGTTCTAAAGGTATGAGATGAAGCTCCATCACTCCATCACACCATCTCTCCATCACTCGTAGATTTTATGTTTTCATGGTGTTGATCATGTCAGCATCACTGTTGTACTGGTGTATCTGAGTACATGTTCAGTGACTTTTCAGCTTTCATGTACATTTGAAGGCAAAAGCTGCTAAAATGACCAGGGCTGTCTGGTTTAATTTACATTAACATTATGAGGTTTTAGGGAAAGTGACATTGGTTTATAGTCAAAGGGAGGATGTATAGCTAGTTTGATGTTAAACTACATCAAAGAGCAGTCAGGAAAGCTCATAATAAGGATGCTGTGTTCAGCTTATATTTTGCAATGGAATGTTTTGAATATGTGAAAAAGTTATTTCCTCATGTTTGTTTCACATAAGTGTATTTAAACAATTTGTTGTGTTATTTTGTTCTAATTTTAACGCCATATTCATTAATGAAAATGGCATAAAATACACAGCACAATGTGAAGCAGTCTGGCTGACAAGAAATGCATTCAACTGTCAGAGTTTTCTAAAATAAACAGACTGAATGATAGTGTTTACAAGTATATTCATATATCAAGGCAGCACAGCATACAAAGCCTTTGCATCTTGTTATCTATTCAGCAAGTCTATGCTTTTCTCCTCTTTCCTGCTCTCTTGAGTCCTTGATTAAGGACAGAAAGCAGGAGCCCGGACAATGAGGAGTCATTTGTGCTTAGAAAAAGTACATTTCCTTGGAGTGACAGTCCAAACGCTGCACGATTTCCAGTCTTGTGGAGATTATGCTGTGACTGGCGTGCGGCCCTGACAGGCCACGCTGCTTTCTTTTGCTGGTGAGTTGGAGAGGAGGGGCAGACAGTGATGGGGTTAATTGGTTCTTGTTGAGGGGGGGAAGCCATGTGCTGCTGTCACGCCTAACACATTAATCCCATCAGAGGCGGCAAGTGCTCGTCAAATTCAGCGTCATGGCAACCGTTGCTGTGGTTCCCGTCGTTTGCAGGCAGACTAGCCCTTACATGCATGCCATCTTTTTTTTTTTTTTTGGCTATAATAGGCCGGCCTGGTATGTCCTTGTTTCTTCATGTCATTATCCAGTGCTGGCTGAAGACGAGTGAAACCACAAAAACACCAGATGTATGAAGGACCAGTCTCATCAAGTTTGGAGCTTTACAGAGTACCTCAAGCATTTGTGAAGAAAGAAAGAACGAAAGAAAGAAAGAAAAAAAAAAGAAAGAAAGAAAGAAAGAAAGAAAAGAAAGAAAAGAAAGAAAGAAAGAAAAGAAAGAAAGAAAAGAAAGAAAAGAGTGAAAAAAGAAAGATTTCATGTAAATGTTCGACAAAGTACCTCAAGCATTTGTGAAGGAAGAAAGAAATAAAAAAAGAAAGAAAGACAAAATGACAGATGGAAAGAAAGAAAAAAGAAAGAAAGAAAGATTTAATGTAAAGGTTTTACAAAGTACCTTAAGCTTTTGTGAAGATAGAGAGAAATAAATAAATAAATAAAGAAAGAAAGAAAGAAAGAAAGAAAGCAAGATGGAAAAATATTTCCTGTTAAAGTAGCTAAAGCGTTTGTGAAGTAATAAATACAGACAGATAGACAGACAGAATAAAAGAATGGGAGTCCAGCAATAGGGGGTATGAAGAAACTGATGACCAGCATATTGTACAGAATTTTACTATTTCTAAACATTTGTAACCATGATTATTTTTGCAGCTAAGCTCTCCACACTTTTTTACTGTTGGTCTGTTGTACTTCAGCAGCAACTGAAACACATTTTACTGACCCATTTGAGAGCAATTTAACATGCGTTCAGGCAGCCGGGGCAAACCTCTCTTCCATGGAAAGAGCATTAGGACAAATTCCCAGGCTTAATTAAACTCTGTCACCTGCCCACCATGAAAGGAGCCATCAATTAGTTATCAGCTGATTCGGTGGTCAACCTTATCAAGGTGCCCACATTTCCCCATTTGTAACACAGGCCTCTCTGGGACTGAAAACAAGAGTTCAAGTGATTCCCACTCCCTTCCTTTATTCTGTGCCTGGAACTGAAATCAGCTGAATTCATTTTATGAATAGAAATCCAAAATGAAATATTCTCTCATATATAATAATGGAACATTACGCCACAAGAGAACAAAATAATTAAACTCTGGTTCACACAGGCGTCTAAATCTTGGATAAATGAAATCACTTTGAACACCCTACCTGTTTTTGTTGCATTTTGTAGCAGTGCTTGATTGACCTTAGTGAGGCATTACACTGGTGTTCACCTGTTTAACCCAGCTTGCAGCCAGGGGCCTAGCACATGGGGGTGTGGTGGGGGGGTTTCAACACCCCCACTTTTGTTGAAATACGATTCCATCCCCCTAACTTTTGTCAGATTATACTGTATTACATTGATTAAATTGTATTTATAACTTGGCTTCCCCATCCCAGAACACCCCCACTTTTGGAAAGCTTGATATGCCCCTGCATGCAGCCCAATGTGTAGTTTTGAGTATTCACCTGTGGGGGCAGTAATTCTTCAATCCAGATTGTTTACGTGTGTTTGTTTACAAGGGACACCTTGATTTGTAGTTTTACATTGTAAACATCCTTAAGTTGTAGAGCACTGGAATCAGTGGACATATTCTGGAATCATGGGACATATTGAGTCCTCCAGAACAATCAATTGAACGGCATGTAAACACAGTAGCGGCTTTTTTTAAAAACGTGCAGCCGACCGACCGTGTGTCCGATGTGATTTCCTTCAGTGAACAGAAAAATGGTCGGCGCTCAGTCTGCACTCACCTGACGTCAAAAATGCCTGAAAATGCCTGATTCAGACGTCCGTGTGAGGACTTAAGCTAGTTGTAGTGGTCAGCTGACAGTGTTGGTCACTTTATTATATGACCAAAAGTTTGTAGACACCGGTTTGTTCAGTGTTTCTGCTGAAATCAAGGATACTGCAATGTGAGCCCATATCATCATGTCTTTGTTGACCTTGTTCCATGTGAGTTCGTTGTTGTTGTGGTCTTCACCCAGTCCCCTTGTTATCCTGCTCACCTGTATCTTGTTCATTTCTCCTACTCTCTGTTATTATTAGATTATTGTTGTGCCTTGCTGCCATTTTGGTTCAAACTGCTGTGGATGTTTTTTGTTTCTGCTGAACCTGGACCCTTTGATAATGTTTGCTTTGTTTGGAACTTTACACATATATCTTGCCTCAAGCCCAAATTAGTACAGATAGTAATAGAGAGTTTGTCCAACCTCACTGCATTAACAGCTTCTGCGGATCCAAGAAGGCCTTGTGATTTTGGAACATTTCTGTCAGATCTGATTGCATTCAGCCACTGAAGAATAAGTAAGGTCTTATTGTTAGTTCTGGGTTAAACTTCTTATTCCAGAGAATGAAGTTTAATTGTTGGACAGTCCAGTGCTGGTGGTGGGGGTTTAGTGGCTAGCATAATTGCCTCTGGACCAAGAGGTTCAAATCCTATGTTCAGCAAACCACCGCTGTGTTCCTGAGCAAGACCCTTAACCCAAAGACTGTCCCTTATAGTAAGGAAATGGAAGTCGTTTCAGATAAAAACATCTGTTCATTGATGTAAATGTAAATGCTGGCCCACAGTGTAAGTTCAGCACATATGAGCCCTCAGAGCAGCGGCATGACTGAAGTTTACCTATATAAGGGACTAAACACCTCCATTGTACTGATGGACATTTTCCAACTATTTTCAGACCCACCAAATCTTTTAGCTTCCAACTGGGTGTCATTCAGTTTTCCCCCAAAAATTGGTGAGTTAAATTCAGTTTCAAAAAACCTTAATCTTATTTTTTTTTAAAGGTAATCAAATTTTTCAGTTTTGCACTGATAAGACGCTTCACTGGATGTCATTAAATGCAGGTTAATGGTGCACATGCATGCACACTAACATGAAGAACAATACCAGAAACAAGTTAAAACCACAAACAGGCAGGAGGCAAAGGAGGCATAGCCATGACCAAAATTTTGCCTAATGGTGCATTTTCTGAGAGAGCATAATACGACTAACCTGTGTGAATCACCTGTACCTTGTTAGGGCAATTTGCCCATTTAGCCATAGATAATCGCCCAGGTGTCAGAGATTCCCGGAAATGAACAAACAGAGTCTCTTTCTTTGCTCAAAATAATCAATTCAGAGATTTAATTGCATTCTGACAGAATGG
>JBBMFX010000148.1:3150715-3177902 GCA_037832545.1 Rhabdalestes septentrionalis | reverse complement strand
ATCATACATCTACACACCTTCATACACACACCATCATTCATCTATACACCTTCATACACACACCACCACACATCTACACATCTTCACACACACCATCATACATCTACACACCTTCACACACACACATCATACATCTACACACCTTCATACACACACCATCATTCATCTATACACCTTCATACACACACCACCACACATCTACGCATCTTCACATACATCATCATACATCTACACACCTTCACACACATCATCATACATCTACACACCTTTACACACATCATCATACATCTACACACATTCACACACACGATCATACATCTATGCACCTTCACACACACCATCATATACCTGCATACCTTGACACACACCATTAAATCTGTATCACTGTGTGATTTGTAATCTCATTCAATTCAGAAACTTTTATTTTTAAAAGTTTTATATGTGATTATACATCCATCGTTTTGAACAGCAATGAAAAAGTTCTGCAGATGTTAAACATGTGCAGCTCTTACACGCTGCACTCTGAATTCTACTCCCTGTACAGGTTTCCAAACCCTGACATGACACTGATCAACCCTCTGGCATCCTCAAATTCTGACGTCAGTATGCAGCCTATAAAGAACCTCTGACAGCTCATCTGCCGGTTCAGTGTCGGCTGTTGCTCTGTGTGTAACAGTGATTCCCCCTGCAGAATGCGGCGGTAACTGCCTGCTCAGTTTCAGTCCTCTGCCTTCATGCCTTGTCAGTTTATATGAGGCAATGGAGCTTTTGATGCAGTGGAAGTTTAGGAGCGCTTGTTGAATAATGCATGACTCATATACGCGCCACAGTGTGGATATGGGTAGAATGGGCTTTCTTGTTGTGTTTCGGCACACATTTTGTTCACGGCTGCTTATAACGGTTGAATGAAAACAGGTGAGAAATAGTTTGCATTTGCACTTGCTGGCACACTTTTCTACCAACATGTTCTCTACGACAGGCTCTGAATGTGAAAGGGATGTCCCAGAGCGCAGGGTAACTTTTAACACAAAGTGTTGTATATAACAGGGACCTAGCAGGCCCATTTGACCCTCTATATCCACTACTGTTCGGAACATACAGATGAACTGACATGACAATAACATCAAATTATACAAAATAACATCTGTTCTTTTGGATTTTCAGGGTAATATGTAAAACATATTTTGCTTGGTAATCACCACTCCAGTTTATTGAAAGTGATTTGTTGATTCTGCATGTCATTGTCACTTCCAAGCCTTCCAAGCCTTCATTGCATGTTGGGTATTTTAGCTGGCAGCTAACATTGTTAGCCACAGAGAAAAATACTGAGTGTTAAGTAGTATAGCACTTTTATAACAAGTGAGATTGCTTTATTTGGGGCCAAATGCTGAAAAAAGAAAATGCAATTCATTATTTTTATTTGTAATAATGTATACTTTACCTTATGTATTCTGTTATTATTATTCCAAGGGTGGCACACATGGTTTTGTTACTGTAATGATTTTTTTCAAAAATAAATTGTTCCTAGAAAAAGATTGTGTGTGTGTGTGAGATAGAGTGTGTATGTGTTACAATGCACGAAAGCATTGGTTTTGATATTAACATTTGTTTTATTCTTTTTTATATATATAGACAGGAGTGTGTTGTATTCAAATTTCCCAGTAGAGCTTGTGCTGGAGTGAAAAATCAAAAAGTTAAAGATAAAACCCAAACTGCTTTCAGTAGGCAACCTTGAAAGTTTTGAAATTGTTTTTTCACAACTGAAGAATGGTCACTAATACTGACACATTACCAACTATATTACAAGAGCAGGGACCTCTGTGGGTTCTCAGAACTGATATCTGATATTTTCTGCAATTACACGACATAATTTTTACAGATAAAAATGTTCAGTGTTTACCTAAAGAATAGACTTTCCATCCTGTGTGATGTTTTAAACTGAAATTATACAGATAAACAGATATGGTATATGAATTATAAATGAGTTTTTAAAGAATCACCTTGTTTTGGTGGCAGTATCAGTATAGGAAATGGAAAACTACAATATATTTCTTATATATATATACGTTGGACTGCAACCTCATATTGTCTCTAACTAGATGGCACTGATCCTATCAATTAAATTCTGCAAAGGTTCACCTTCTCTAATTGACTTACTGCATTATAATTAAATCCGGTCTAAATTTCTTCTATCTTGAGGCGCATTTTCATTATATTTGAGGCTGAATGAGTTTCATTCTTTCTTGAGTTCCAATTGTGAAGCACATTAGCACATTAGCACATTAGTGCTTCAGAATGAAACATGTCTGTGTCTTGGTCAATATGACACTGGTCATTTAGCTCATGTTGGGCAGGTAATTGGAGTGACACATTGACTCTGTGTGGAAAAGAAGAGGTTAATGGAAAGTGATGGATGGTCCTAGCTCCTGGTATTCTCATCTGCCACAATGGGGCCTGTTTCATTACGATCTTTAATTCCAGGCCACAAGCAGACACTGTTTGCTGACACGGCTGAATATTTCTTGCTACTGTCTGGACCTTGCGCTTTCGAATTCACAGAAAAGTAAAGATCTCAATCAGTGATTGGAATTAAAGGTCATTGTCAACATTCATTAAATAATGTATTGTTGAATAGGTTCCATGCAGTTTATGTAGCTATAACACGAGGAAGAAATTCTGAAAGAGTCCATTTATGGGATTATTATAGGCCTATAACAGAGCCTGATTACTGAGGAAAAACACAGCAATGCTCTTTGTCTTCATTCTATTCCCAGCTTCATTCATATCAATGCAGACAAGGGAAATAATGAAGAAAATGTGGTCTTACATCTTGAGCAGGCTGATGTAATGATAATAACCTAGGATGTAATTGGATAGTAGAATCTAATCAAGGTCCCAGCCATTATGTTCCACACCCTGAACATTCTGACCCCTAGGTTAAATAGGAACGCCATTTTGTCTTCACATGAAGAATACGTATCTGTTTGGAGGCCAGTCACTGGAGATATAATTTGGCATCATTTAAGTCAGTGCCATGGCCATATAGTGTGAGTAGTGTAGTTAATACATAATTAAGCATTCGCTTTCCAATCATTTTCAGTCTCGCTAGAAATCAAACTCTGGGCAGAAATATAATGTTTCTCAAATGGGAGTTTGTGTGCAGAGACACCTCCTACAGCTGTAGGCATAATGTAATCTTCCCATTATTTGAAATCCATAGAACATGCCTTGTAATTCCAGAATAGGTTAATTGATTTAATTAATGTACTTGTTTGAGATACATATTTGATGGCAAGCAGGCCATACTAAGGTCACACTGAGGGATCTGGCTGTTTCTCTCTGGTTCATCTGCCAGTGTGCTGAATACGTTGCTGTAAATGCTTATGGTGCCATTAAAATAAATCACATTATGGCTTTTGCTGTTGCTGTTTAACACAGAGGATGCTGTTTCTAGTGATTTTTATTGAATGATGTTGGAGTTTGCATTGTTTAAGTTTAGATGGAGTGACTTTTTTAATATCAGCACATGGATTGCTCTTGTAGAAATTTCTGGTCATTTTTATAGATTGCCAACACTAATCTGGGAAAATAGCATGTTAACTCTCTCCATGCTACTGGAAGTTAGCATCATTTATTTGTTTAGAATTAGTAGCATTAGTTGTGATGACCACAGATATGAAGCCAAATGCAAAATAGAGCCAATGGGCTTTTAATAAATCAAAAAATAAACAGTAGAGATACCCCGTGTTCGTTGGACTTTGCCTTTCCCCTACTAAGCGCCATTTTCCTGCATTTACTACTTGAAAAGCTTTTAATAAAAGCTTGAGGGTATTCGGCTGCCCATGACCTCGTGAAATAGCTTGACAGCACAGTCAACCCATTCTATTCCAGTAGAGCCTATCACTGATGAAATGCAAACAGCATAAGTGGATGAGCCTTTCCAGTGGCTGGGAGCAGCCATGCATATACAGACCTTCAGAATTGGTCTCTTTGTCTTGAAACCTAAGGGACTTGCCCTCAGCTGAATTAACATGTGATGCAATGACCTACAATTCCTTACATAACAACCCCATAAATACATTACTTCAAATGCACTGAGCAAAACGTACAGGTGAATATTCGAATGATTTTAGTGATGGAACTTTCACAGATGTGCAAGAAGCAATCATGGTAAAGATGAGGTTTCCTAAAGCTTTGTGAAGAACACTCAAGTGGAAGAAGTCTGCGAGCCCCAGCAAAGATCTTGTACATACATTATGTGGACAAAAGTACTGGGACATGCTTGTATTTCAGGGTTTGGTTTAGGCGGCCTTCTTCCACTGAAAGGCAAACTTAATGCTTCAGCATATCAAGAGACTTTGTACAACTTGATTGGCCTGACCTCAAACCCATCCAAAACCTTTGGGATGAACTGAAATTGAGATTGTACGCCTTCTCATCCAATATCAGGAGGCTATGTGTTTCAATGCAAATGTGATTAAAGTCATTATTCATGCAATGTTTAGACATCCCAATATTTTTGTCCATATAGTATAGGAAATACGAAAGGAGCAAGAAGACAATTTACCAAAGATGCGATCATTTATTTGCTCTGAACCAGTTGAAAAGTTGTAAACTTGAAGAATATTCCTCTTGCTTTGGTTTCTTTTTACAGAGAAAAATCCAAGTGAACTGAAATGCATCCTTTTGGCAGAGTTGGCATTTGTTCATAACCATAGTAAATACCGGTCAAAACTATACCCGCAGAATGCTGAAAGCACTTTGAGGGAACATCTTCAAACTTGTTACTGCTTCACAGTTCTTTGCACATTTCTTATACCGGTGATTCCACACACTGACAAAGGAAAGGGGGAGACACAACCAGATGCCTCAAAGTGATTAGCATATTGCTACAGCCTCCTCCAATCAACTGGGCAAAACCTAATTATGGCCTGCTAGCCATATTGTCTGTATCTCAACCAGGTACATTAATTAAATCAATTAATGTAGTCTGGAATTACAAGGCATGTACTATGGGTTTTAGTTAATGGGAAGAGTTTGTAACAGTAGATCATGCAGCTATAAGAGGTGTTATTGTAGCCACATTGGTGGTTAAAAAGAAGACATGCTGCCTTCAGACGACTGAGCAGGACACAGTAATACCGAGCGTGTCGGACGACATCATCAGTTTTTTATACCGAAGTCCTGTTTGGTAAGTGTGCTATATTAATTAAGTTTTCTCATCATTTACTTGAATGTACTGGTAGGGGAGTTGGTAAATGATACTTTGTCTTCTTTTCTGGTGACAGGAACCATCAAACTTGTAGAGTACACCTCGTTTCTGATCCAGACTGAGGTTGGATCTTGTTTTTCCCACAAAAATGAACCACTCCTGAATTTGGACTTTCATCTTTCAAGAGTTTTGTTCTGGTCTGCATCTGAGTTTCCTTACTGTGTGCACACCTGCTCAAATGAATCACACCGAGGGGGGAAATGAATCAAACTATCCCTTGATTTATCAGGAGGACTTTGTTAAAACTTTTCTTTCCTGTGATAAAGCTCTTGGATTTAAAAAAATAAAAGCTGTAGATCGTTCCTTAAATTCAGTTGTAAAAAAAGAAGACTCTCAAAACCTTGTGTTTCCTTGAATCTTAGGATTTAGCTTAAATTTTTGAATTTGCTTTACTGGTTTGTGCTGTAATCACTGTAAGGGGGGTCACTTGGGATCAAATCTGGCAGCTTACTGGACAAAAAGGATAAAGCACGCTCCATCAGACGCAATGTGAAGCTTGGGCACGGTCTAAAGCAACCAGGACTAGTGTGAGGATACCCAAATAAACGCCTGCAATTGGGACAGCTGGTGACCTGGTGGTTAGGGAGTCTGTGCTTGAAATGTCATGGGTTCCAATTGCAGGACTGGGAGTGGCACCACTAGGGTACCCTTGAGAAGGTTACAGTCCCCACACACTGCTCCACAGGGCTGCCCACTGCTTCCCTTTCCGAATGGGTAAAATGCTGAGAAAGAATTCCATGCTGTGTGCTGTAGTGTGTTCAAAGGGCCACTTTATTTGACTATAAAGCAACGATATCACTGCTTCGTTTCATACCTGGGAGCGATTCAGCCTGACTCTCATGCTGCTAATAACTGTGAGCAATGATTAAAAAAAATGTTTTAGTGGTGGAACAATAGATGTATACATGTACAAACCTGGAAATCCAGTCCCGTCTCTCTCCAGCCACCAGAAAATCTCGTCCAAGTCACTTCATCAAAGAGCGCAACTCTGCAGAAGTCGCCTGAAACAAAACACAAACATCAAACCTCGCCCAGGCTCCTGCGAATCCACTGCAAAGGCCTCCGGAGCTCAGCAAGCTATTATTCTCACATTAAAATGCCTGATTACTGTTCAGTCTCTGACACTCTGGCAGCATTTATTTGTGCCTTTTCAGGGCCATTTATCTTTTCAGCACACAAAGGCGGCAAACAATCACTATTCTACTTGGGGAGAATAAATACATAATTAGAAGAATTTGTGTGCTGAGGCAAACATTTGATTTTAGGAGATGATTGGAATAGTGATGAAGTGCTTACAGGAGAAAAAAAAAAAAGAAAAAACAAACCTTATTTGTGGTTACCTTCTTCCAGACAGTCATTTCTGGAAAGAAAGTGAGTGTGTGCAGGGGCCATCTGAATTGAAGCTGGGGTCCAATGCATAGCATTGCATTGTAAAACGTGACTTTTTTGCTTAAAAGGACGTGATTCTTTTTAACAATATCAAGAGAAATATCCAGCATGCACTTCTACAGCTGAAGACCGCAGTGCATCATGCAAGAGGCTGCTAGTTCATCCAGCTTTATTTCACAATGCAGTTAATTGATCTCCTTGCTGTAATTTCTATGAGGGAAAAACATGGCAGCTTTGGCTTAATTAGACGCTGGAAGGTGCAGGATGGAGGAACGGGCATATGATCCTCGTTTATTGAGCACCAGTAATTAACAGTACGCTCTTTAAATAGCTTGCAGCCTCTTCCTATGTATGCAGGGCTAACTTTGAATATTCATGAACTGTATTCTGAAGTAGAGTTTGTAGGATTTGCAGACTCTGGGCTGCTCATTATGATTCAGGCCACACTCTGCCGTGCAGGCGAACCCTTCCTTTAAGGGGAATATTTAAGTGTCAATGTAAACATTTACACAAGTGCACAAAATAAAGAGACACACACTGTGTGTGTGTGGTGTGTGTGTGTGGTATAACGATGCAATACGGCCTATTTTAGCTTTGGATAAAACCATCACCAGTTGGAATGTAAAAGTTAACAACAATAATGCTCTATCAGACAGCTGCAAATACTGATGTGAGCTCTCGGTCCAAACGCACAGTTAGGCACCATATGGCTCGTGTGTTGATTGTAAATAGTGCAAGGGAATGTCTCTTTAATTTAGACCAGAGTACCTGCAATTTTACAGCAATATTTCAACTAGTGAATCACACTGCACTCAGGGAAGCGGATAACTCCCCTTAGAGAAGTTTCCACAGTGAGCTGTAATTCAACATGGAATTATTTAATGGGGGATAACTGTAATAGTTCAGGTGCAGCAAGTATACTGCATTACTTTTTATTGTGGTTTATGAACAGTTTTTCAAATGTGTATTAGATATATCAAATCAATTTATCTCTGATTAAAAAAATAATAAACATAACGTACATGCTTTAAACTCTTAAGAATAACATTGTTTAAATAAGAATCATTCTCATAATTGGTAGAACTCAAAGTTAATTAGTAAAACCTGATTCCTGAAAGTTCTCACAGGTTCAAAATATTTTGGTTTTTGTCCGACTTTTTTCAAAGATCTAAAATAAAAAAAAATGTGTTTATTAATGGCATTTATGGACATTTACGTTTGACAACAGTTTTAAAACCTCAGTAGCACCTATTATCATTATTATCATGTTAATTAAGTTATGAGCATCAACACAACCCAGGGAAACGTCCACATAAGATGTTTTGCCATTTAATGTTTCACTGCTGCTTCTCATATTCTAGTAGTTAAATAATTTAATGAAGTTGGTTTTCCATAGTATCACTCCACAGAACCCTTCTGGTACCTTCACTTATATGAGCATACTCTCTGTAAATATTAATAAGACCAGGCTTTAGGAACAAACTGACATTGTTTCACATTTAAAACACATCAGTTGCATGAAATATCCTGAGCAGTGTGACTACAGAAATGTAATTTTTCAGGAATTAATAAGATTGTTTGAGTAAACAACTGCCTTTGTCTGGCTGCCTTTGTCTGAGTGGGCACACTGTCCTGAGGTCTATATTTGTGAACAGAGCTGGGCTACACTGAAGCCCATTAGAGAAAGGGGAGTTGACGGAGGGGGAAGCGGCACACAGGAGCACCAACAAGGCCAAACAGCATGCCAGCATGCTGGAACTATCCGTGTCTATTCAAATCTATGGGCTCCTCCCAAAACACTCATCCTGAGTTTGTTTAAGGACTTTACCCATTTCACTGAGGAAGAAGGAGTGGATGAGTGACTGTGAACTTTGTGAATGAAGAATGAAAATTGCTGAAGTCACCTAAAATAAACTATGATTGCTTTCACACTGAAAGCCTGTTCTGAATAAGAAAGGAAAGAGAAATAAAGAGCACTGATTGCTACATTTTCTGTCTTGGAGATGTGAACTGATGTTCCTGTGTTGTATAAGTGGTAGACTGTGAGTAATGGGGCATGTAAGTCCCTCAAGTGACAGTAAAGAGGTCAGACAACCCAGTCCTATTCTTAGGGCTACAGCTTTAATCAGAGCAAACAAAATCACAGAGTCCGGAAAACTGGACGTTCATTCACAGGTCACAGCCTCTGCGTTGCTAGAAAAATGCGTTTCTGTGTTGCTTGATTAGTAGTCGCATACACTGCTGTTGATAATTGCAGCATGGTTAATTTTATTCAATTTCTATTTTACATATCAGTAGCAATATTACAGTTGTAACTTCCAACCTTTTACAGTTAAACAGACCAAGTAGTGATGTCAGGGATGCATATGATTCAGAGGAGTGTGTTCCATGAGCTGATACAAGGTACAGACTAACACATTTCCTTCAGTCCTCACTCAGTGCAATCTCCTACCTGCTAATGCAGTACATTGATCAATGGTAAAGACTCCTCTGTAGGTCCTCTGTTGTCAGGGAGGCAGTATCTAATATCAGCATCAAGGAAAGAGGTTCATTAGCTTCTGTTTAGCTGATGCAAAGTTATAAATAATGTAATACAACCTGCACTGATGAAATGAAGTTTTAGCTTTTGTAACACTGGCCTTGGAGCAATGCTGTCAGAACAGAATGCTTTTAAATTAGTTATGTTAAAATACTATGAAACTTGTTAGTGTAGTGAGTTCTGATGAAAACCTAGCCTCATTATCCTTGCTAACAGTTATATTAAGCCTTAGAAATAACCTGTTTTCTGAAACAGCAAACTGACCTACAATGATATTGAACTTCTTATCTACCATCCTGTGCCTGATATCTGACATCAATCAGTTCCTTGACAGGCTGTTAACATTTGCTCACATACGTGTGTACAACCAGAGAAATTCTGGTTAATCTTGTATTACTGAAACTGTACAATTTCCTTAGTCTCGGTATTGGATCTGGCCCTGCCGATGATAAGATACCACGACCATAACTTCACTGTCTGCTGCAGCCCAGAGGAGGATGGGTTTCATTTGGTTCCTCTCAGTGTTTCTACTTTTCAAGTTTCAAGATGCTTTGAATGCATAGTGATCCCATGCATAGTTATCCAAGTACAACACAGTAAAATGTATCCCGAGTCGCTTCTTTTGTTACTCTGCAAACATGAAGATGAATACAATTTAAATTAAATACAACTATGAACATTTCTAAAACACACCAAAAAAGTAAGTCCAAGTACCAATAAGTACAATTTAAACGTAGAAATCTGAACATTTTCTAAAACACAAATAAAAAACACAAATCTAAAAAAAAGAAAACAACTTAAACAAGAGTGACATGTCTGTAAAAAAAATGTTGGCTACATTTGAGTGTTTTTGTGTATGTATGTGTAGCAGCAATCTAACAGATTTACATACAGATTTACATACAGAGTGCAGGTGGGATGTGAAAGTGCCATGTTAACACAGGAACCTAAACAGAGTGAAGTAAAAAGAGCAATGTGAAAACAAGTAAGCAATGCTGGTATAATATCATATTTATTGACAAAAACGATAATCAAATCTGATAAAATCGGTGACTGTGCATGTTTTCATAATTTAGTTTAAATAATGCAAACTTCAGTAATTGTTTGTAAAATAACCCCCAAAAAAAATGAACACTCTAACAGGTCCATAGAAAAAAACAATATTTTTTACCTTTAAATAAGAGGCACACTGGCACAGTGGGTTGTGATGTTGCATCACAACAAGACAGTCATGGATTCGATTGCCAGCAGGATGCCCTTTCTGTGTGGGGTCTGTACACTGGGTGTGGGTTTCCAGCAGGTGACCCCTCATGGTCTAAATGCATGCATGTCAGGCATACTGGAGAAGCTAAAATTGTCCCAAAGACTAAATGTTTCTGCTCTTCCATAGACCTGTGCTTGTTGTTTCTCCACTTTTCACCCTATGAGACTTGGGATAGGCTCCAGCATCCCATTGACCCCGGTTAAGGATAAGCAGATCAGAGAATGGATGGATGGACAATTTAGATCTCAGTGCCTGGACTGACATCAATACTCTGCCTCTGGTAGTGGCCCAGATAAAACACTTGCCTGTGAACCCGATTACTTTTCTGAACGCTTTTCAGCTAATAACTCTGGATCTCCAGGGGCTATTATCGCAAATGTGGGGTCACTGGAAAGATGTTACTGAGCCCTATCTAACTGTGAAGTTTCCCATTTAGAGTGCAAGATATATTTCTCATATATAACATTTAATTTTAAGATCATTTAAGGCAAATCCTCCATGTTAGTGAGGGGATATCACGGCACGCACTCCAGCCCCCTGCTAAATAACAGCCAGTTGTAATTATGGGGCAAGGCTAGTTTGCATATCTTCTAAGAAATTAGAGCTCAACATTTAGAGCTAAAAAATTCCACTTTTAGAGTCGTTGTTTGTAAAAGTTCAACATTTTAGATTTAGAACACAACAGCTCTATACGTGTAAAAATTGCACTAAATGTTGGAAAAATTAAAATTTTAAGCTATTTTTTACAAACGGCACCCCATGGACTTGGAACTAAAGACTTGAGACTTGACTTGGACTTTGTAAAAATGACTTGTTAACATCTCTGTCTCAAGGGCACCTCACAGTGCTGATGACCATGATGCATAGTAAAACCGAATGGTTATTTTAAGATAAGGTTTTACAGTGTCTGTTATATAAGAAACTATATAAATAAGTACACCAGCCAAACAAACAATCCACAAGTTGAGAAGTGTTTCCCATCCTGAAGAGGGAAGTCTGTCGCTGGTAATGAACAGTGCTCAGAGTTCATACTGATTTCAGTCTGTCTGAACCCCATGTGTACGCTCGGCTCATTGGAGCTCCTGCTGGGATCTGCAGCTCCCCACAGCTCAAACAGTGCCTGCCATGCTGCACTCAGACACTCTTTCACACACTCACACTCTAGGAAGAGAAAGGCACCGACACTTGCTCATACATTTATCACATCTATCGGTTGACTTATCCTAACATTTTCCCCTCTTAACAGCTACATTCTAAAATCAGCAGGGGTCTGGGTGAACAATTAGTTCAGTTAAACCTGGCGATAATAAAGCTAACACTGAGTTAATATAATGCTGGCTTTACTGTGACTGCAACTGCAGCATTGATTAATATAAGAATTTGATTTTATAAGCAGGAACATAAAACCCGCAAGCGACTTTTCTGTAGAAGGCCGGGTTTACAGTGAAAAAATTATCACGGACTGTATCGAGCAGCTTACAGGGACCACAAACCAATAGCCTGTATAAATTCAGTCCAACAAAAAACTGGGTTTGGGTCTGCTTGAGCCGAACCCAGGAGTCAAGTTGTATGTTAGCGCTAAGCTAACAGCATTGCACATGAACATTTAATTGCCATGAAACCCTAATCAAATTATATTTCATGTTTTATTTAAAGCTTACAACCGACCAATTAAAATGGACTTTAATTTGGATGTATTATTTGAGAGTAATTCCTTCAGTAAATAGTCGTGGTGTAGGGCTACCATTGTTTACCATCTGATACAAACCCACTGGCTAGGATGTCGCTTGTATTCACAGTTAGTAACAGATCGAGGACTTCCAAAAGGCCTTGATTTTACTAAAATGGTCAGATACATTGGTTGGCTCATTCCTAAAATTGCTAGTTGGATCATTTTCCTTTGTACATTTCATAACCACAAAGTTATAATGAAATAAAAGTACTGCTGTACTACAGTAGTTTACTGAGTTAGAAACATGAATTTAGGGAATAAAAAGAAACAAATAATGACATAAATATACGTTTCAGCTCCCAGAAATTATGGGTCTTCTGTGAAGGCCGATGATGCACAGAGGATTCCTCTCGGATCAGGACAATATTTTGTATATATATATATATTCAAGGCTTCAGTGTTGGTATAATTAGGAGAAAAGAAAAGATGGTGTTACATTTTTACAGGTTGCCTATCTACCGGCTGAAACCCCCCACCCTCAGTATGATAGGTAGAATCTGTACCCCAAGAAGCTTAGCTGAGTAACAAAACATGTATTAGCATGCCATAAATGTACAGAGAACATTCACACCCCCTCTTCAGACTGGCAGAACAAGATTGGGCGTACTATACAGGCTCCTATTAAATTGGCAGAGCATTCAAAAATACATAATATTGTTGAGAAAAAAACCCAGTGGGCGAGGAGGAGGAAGAGCAGCTGTTCTGAGTTGCTGTTTTCACACCCATTATGCTAATGCAGCGTGCTGGCGCCTGTGCGAGCCAGGCGGACGGCCCAGTGTCCTTGAAGCAGGGCCCTCTGGGACAAGGCTGGGGATGGACGTGACACGATGTACTTACTGTACCTGAGGGAGCGTGGGCTACCACCACGAACAGGAAGATTATTCACACAAGAAATTCATGTATGAGGAAATGGCCCAATCTTATGGATAACAAATTCTACACAGGTGATAGTGGTAGTTCTTAAACTAGGTTTGGCAGATCTTAATTATATTATTTTTGGTTATTTAAAATGCCCACATTCTGAAATGTGACATTGTGAATGCTGTATTGTTTCGAGACCTGATGTTGTGATTCACAACCATGTCAGTTTAGAGATACTAGGAGCTGTGGAGGAGGACGTTCAGCCTGCGACCAGAAAGGCATGGGTTTGAATCCCAGGACTGCTAGTGACACCACTGAGGTTCCTTTGAGTAGGTACCATCACAGTGTGCTGTGTTCCTGGCTGCCAAGTTCACACTGTGTGCTGTGGTGTGTTCACTTGTGACAGAATGGTCACTATACACTTACACAAAATCTCCTGCACCACAGGAGGGTCAAAATGCAATGAAGCTCAAACTGAACCGCTATTCCCCAGGTGGGTCTGAGTCTTTGTGAAATGGTGAAATGTCAGAAAGCATACAAACTGCCTTTACAAGAAAGGCACTTGTACAGTTGGAGGTCAAAAGGGCAGAGACTCCAGGTCCCTGTAGTATATCTGTGTACATGCTTGTGAGTCTTTGGCAGTCTTGTGCATTGAAATAATAAAAAAAGGCAAAAGCAATTTGCGACCCATACTCCAGGCCTCAAAGGTTCCTCTCTGTTCACTGCACTCTTGTCATCTTCTCAAGATTTGATCAACTCTTTAATTTGGTTCTTCTCTAGACACGCTCCTCTTCCAGCCACCTCTCTCTCAGGGGTAGTGGTATCTAATCTAAGCTGCATGTATCTGCCTTCCAGCAGAACATGAAAGAAATCATACAAAAAAAACAGTGAGGTGCCTATAGGTTGCTCTTTAGGCTCTTTTCACCAACTACCACATGGGTGCGCTCGAGGTTATAGCTAATGAGCTAATTAAAGCCAGAGCTGGTAATGATGAGAGACAATTATTTTCTGCAAAACTTCCATAAATATGGTTTAATGCCATAGTGTGTATGTGTGCACTGTTTCAAATAAGTGCACACTAAAATAACCCGTAATAATTCGTATGCGCGAGATGACTCCACAGCTTGGCTTAGTTGTCAGTGAGCACACATCCTAAAACATCCCAGTGGTTTATCACGATCTAGACAGCAGTCCCTGAAGCCTGTTATAGACCAGTGAAACGATCAGGGAGGCTGACAGTTACAGCTGCTTAACATGTGCTCGGCAAAAGTGTGATCTGGCCTGAATGATGACATGCAGCAGGGGGTCCGCGAGGCTTTTAGCTTTTACTGAAGCCCCAACATCTGCGAGAGCTATAAAGTGCTAAAAATGCTATAAATTGGCCAAATGGAGGGAAAGGCACTGTGCCGCTCGGAATTTTGAACAGATACAAAATGCCGTTTGACAAGCAATCCATCATTTCAAATCAGCCACATGTTAGCGTATACGCAGAGGGTGTCTATCACTCTGAGTAGGGCAATTTGTCTTGTTAAAGTTTAGCGAGCTTTTATGAAGGGCGGCCTCTACCCACATTCTGCCACAGGGTTTCCCTGCACTTAAGGCTGGCTTTAAAAGAGGCCCAGGAAGGAAAACGTGTAAGGTGAGTTTGGGTTGCGGAGCAGAACAGCTGGTTGGCAGAAAGCTTCTTTAGATCCCGAGGCGCCACAGCTCTGCACACATGACAACAATGCTGGCACAAATGTTCGTTTAAATCTGTGCCAGCGCTGTTAGGTCACCTTCAGGAAAGAAGAACTCAAGACTGCCTTCTGTTAAAGCCTTTAAAAAATATATATATGAGACATTCTTTAATGGTTCTTGGATGTGAGATTCTTGGAAAACCTTTCAACTTTCAACTTTACAAAAGTATTTGTAAAAAAATTACTCTTTAAAGAAACATTCACAGAAAGATTCTTTAGGGACCCAAAATGGGATTTCTAGAGTAAAGGAGCTTCTTGTCACCAATCTAACATTGTAAGGTCTTGTGTGACTGCAGGTTTCGTTCCAAACAAGCGGGAGTTCATCTCTTCAATTAATCGACTATTTGAAGACTGAGACAAATTGATTAAACGAGTAGAACCAGATGAGGCCCAGCTTAATTGCTATGAACACTTCCAGCCATGTTGGCCTGGATAAGACTGGATAAGACTGGCGACCCCTGCACTGAGTATGGCACCAGCTGACCAATCATGTACATCAACAGTTCAGGTAATTGCCAGTGATTACAAAACCTGGTTTCAAAATGTTGGATTTGAAGCCTTATTCTATGGCATTGCTTCAAAGATCCCCTGTGGCCTCTTGATTGTATAAGACTGAAGAACGCATGCAGGCATGTGAAGAGCCTAGGTAATTATACTTTATTATTGTACTTAAAGAGTTTTCTGTAGATTTGTGCTTTATTCAAGTATTATTACAACCAAAAACATAATTGTCCTAAATTGCTTTGAAATTATATTGAGAATAAAATGTATAGTTTTACTCATTGCATTTTCATTAAAACCTTTATTTTATGTTTATTACCAGCCCAAGACCTTTTTTCCATCATCAGTTATTTTCTTGTTTTTAGTAAAACGTCTTATTCACATCAGTGTAAAAGCACTCGCTTATTTTAATTTGTCTTTGTGTAAAAGCTGACACAGGCCAGTAGTGTTATTATCCCACTTCTGACTCACTGGGAGGAGAGTCAGTTGGGCTTTAATTTGGGTTAGATTTCTCTCATATCATCAAAGTGAGATTACACTATTTAGTCACAGTCACAGCCTCCTTTCATGATTTAGCCATCATTTCGAAGGCTGTCTGTAATTATGGAGGTCACTACATGTTTCCTTCCTTGAAATAACAACCTGTTATTCAACTACTGGTGTCAAAACACAGAGAAGTGTCTGGATCTTTGTGGTTGTGTTCTTCAGTGAAAGCTGAGAGAGTCGACAGAAGCAGAGTATCCAGAGTGAAGGAGTTTGGACGGAGTCTGCAGTTCAGAGCGGATCGATGGCCTGTGTGTGACACTGCTTACTTCAGCAGAGCTGCACCCCCCTCCCCCTCGGCCAGCTAACACACCCCATCATCTTCATTAATCTCAGGGGAGGTAGTGCCGTAATGTGCCGCGTAGGCTTAACCTGGCTCTTTCCTATTCTTTGTTTTGTGAAATGAACTGACTATTGAGGTACACATAAAAGTGAGAAAAAAGTACTTATTTAAAAACATAAATGTTTTTTCTTTGTCATTGTACTTGAATTTTGTATTTTGGTATTTTGAATGAAAGATCAAATAGATATTTAGCACAATAGTAGTTATTTAGCACATTACCATGATCTGAGCTTCTTTTTTTTTTCTCTACTCTTTGAAAACAAAACATAATAATTACATGAGAGTTGACCACAATTTTAGGAACACGACTGTGTTGTATTTAAATGAACCCCGAGGGCTCCCCTCTGGCTCGTATAGAAAACAGCTATGTTATTATCACTGGCTCCAAATACATCCAGCCCTGCAATACATTTACAGTTTGTCCTCAACTGAAAACAGATGTTGGATGGTTCTCTTGTGTTTACCTTCTTTTCCATATGAGTGCAGAGACATTTTGTTGCATCATCTAAAACCCACTGTCCTTGTCAGGCCTGTCAGTAATCATCAACACAGAGCTTTTAAAAAAGTTATCCCTGAACTCTGTGACCTGTAACGGAAACTCATCACATACTTTGGGAGCTGGCATGTGCAACATCTGCTACCTTTGACTGAGGTAGTGAGGGAATTGATCCATTTTTTGCACCAGCAGGGTTCACAGAGATGGCACTTTGTCGCTCAATAGTGCAGGTGATGGATTTTGATCAAAAGATGCTGCCTGGCAGCAAGGTTTGTCTTTTTTTATATAGAGAAAGAGTCACAATCACATTCTTCCAAGTCTATTTAAAAACGAGTCACTCCGATCCTTCTATTTAGTTTGGTGCCTCTGCCATAATTTCACCTGAAGCCTTTTAGAAGAGTCGAAAAGTACTGAGTCACACAGCCGGAGGCGTTAACCTGCTGTCTATAGTTTTAATCCGGCCTCCCCAGACAGGCCACGTCCTTCACCGGGAGTCATTAGCACAGGGGCAAACCCCTCCGAACTCAAATAGCTTATCAAAACAGGATAGTGAGGAGAGGGACATGAGGTGCAGGGACTGCTGATGAATGGGCGCTGCACCAGACTGGCAAATCAGTCTGTAAATGGACTCTGGCTGCCATTCCTTCATGCAGTCTGAACTCTGCGCCCCCCTGAGTTATGAGATGCAGCATAAGGCCGTAGGCCAGTGTTTTTTATATACGATCCTAGAATCCTCCTTATCTGCAAATGTTAGTGTTATCAAGTAAAGAAAAGTGTTCCTTAAAGTCAGATGTGAACACACCACAGCACAACACACAGTGTGAACAGTGTGAAATTCCCTCTCTGCATTTATATGGAATCAGATTTGTGCCAAAATTTCGAAACAAAACTTTCCTAATTCAAAATTCAAAATTCTCCAATTATCAAACAAAATTCATTCAAAATTCTCCAATTATCAAATAAAATTCATTCAAAATTCTCCAATTATCAAACAAAATTCATTCAAAACTCTCCAAATATGAAACAAAATTCATTCAAAATTCTCCTAATATCAAACAAAATTCACTCAAAATTCTCCTAATATCAAACAAAATTCACTCAAAATTAATTCTCGCCTGTGAGACTTTCAGGTGCTCTGCTAGTTGTTTTTGGCACAAATCTCTCGTGTGGGCGGGGCTTCACCTCATTTGCCAGCAGGTCTTTGAGTGACAACTCCAAGCCCTGGAAATCAGCAGCAATGACCACCAGTTACGATCACATGTGAGATGTGAGACTTGTGCACAAGATGAACTCCACGATTAATTAGTTGTAAGTATTGATAAAATATGTTCATTATGCTGTGCCAGACATAATCTTATGCACAGATCTCAAATTGCGCATGTTTTCGTAACTGGTGGCGATTGCTGCAGTCCGTCCTCTTAAAAGAAAGCGCAAGCCCACATTTCCAGGGCACGGAGTTGTCACTCAAAAACCTGCTGGCAAATGAGGTGAAGCCCCGCCCACACGAGAGATTTGTGCCTGAACTGAAATCGAATCCTCACGCAACGAAATCGTAAAAGGGGTCAGCAGCGAAACTGAACAACTAGCACTGAAACTGAAAAACCAGCAGTGAAATTGAAAGTCTCACAGGCTAGAATGAATTTTGAACAAATCTTTTTCTGTTAACCCATACACCAAGTGAAGCAGTGTAAAGTTATTTTTACAGTTTTGGTGCATGCTGGCATGTCCATACTGGCCATAGTAAAACAGATCAGTGTGAAGAATCTTGTGACAGTCTAATACTGTTTTCTTCCACATTCGTCACTCCCTGTTCTGTTTCACGCTCTGCTGTCCCGCCCTGTCTCTGTTTGTGTATACATGTGCTCTATTTATTTAGATTATCGGTCACACCCCAGCTCCATGCGATTTGCTCTGGGTCCCTGTTCTGTATTTATACCCCTGTCTGTGTCATTGTAGTTGTCAACCAACCTCTACATCCTGTTTGCTGTATCATGCCTTGATTTTCTGTTTTGTGTTTTTGTTTGTACATTTCTGCTAACTGCTTCATTACCTACTATGGTTAAAAATCTTCTACCACATTCCTTATCATTATATGAAAGTTGCATGAGACTCCATTTGTTGCTGGATGTTTTTACAGAGCGAAAGCGCCAGCCCAATTAAGCCACACTTTTTCATCAGAGTGATGATAAAATAAACTGATATGTGCCTTATATGTGATTCCTAGGTTTTCTTTTTCAAAAAGATGGTTACGAACACAAGGAAAAAATATTAGTAGCTGTACAATCAGACTGAACACCAGAAATAACCACATCTTTGTGTTGGCCTTAACGGGTGAATGTAATATTTTAACATTGTTTCAACACACCATTGCATGAAAAATGGCAAAAACTGCTTGTTTTAATGAAGTCACAGCATTGCACACATTTGACCACTCTTTTGACCTGGTCATTCACAAGGAAGTGACATGGACACGATAAGTAGCTTTGGTGACGGGACGACCCAATCAGAACAAAGGTCATTCACATATATAGTACTCGTCCTCAAGAAAGTCAGAAACTGAAATCTAGCAATAAAACTACTGAATAATTCAGTAAAAGAGGCACAGAGACAGTTTGGTAAATGGTCATATATCAATTAAATTATGACCGATTTTAGTATGTAAATGTATTGTCATTATACTGTTATTTATCCTAAGATCTCAGTGTTCAATAACTATTTTGGCTAAAGGAGTGAAGAACTGAAAAGCAGACCCCTTTCCTGTTTAGGAGATAAATAAAACTCACTGTGTTAGTTTCTCTGGACTATTTATCTGTAAAGACAAGGAAAGCAGACCCAGTGCCTTGCTAAAGAACACTCAGACCCATCTGAAATGCCCACATTCTGTCAGGTGAAAACTCTATACCGCCTCAAAGCAACTTGGACAGCAGATATTAAGTCCATTTGGTTGCTTGGATGCCCCTAGCTAACACATTCACAGAATGTATCACAGATGCATCATGCAGCACTTTTTGAGGTGTTACAGCCAAAGCAGATATATCACAAACACTTCTTTTCACACAATGTACGATATTATGTATTAAAGTCACAAACTCGTGTCCTGAGATATAATGAGGCCAGTGTGTAGGAAGCATCAAAATTCTTGCAAAACCAACGGACCAAGGACAGAAAGTCTGTAAACTCTAAAAAATGAACCTTAAACATTCTTGTAGTTCTTATAAATGTATCTTTAATTAGAAACGCAAAAGCTTTGTAATGTAATTTACAAAAAACAGGTCTTTAGAGAACCATGCCGTTAAAAGTTTATTAGTGAAGTACAGAATTGCTTCAAACAACTCTTTTCTGGCTTCTTCTGAGAAAGTACACCAAGCGAGAAAGAGAAAAAAAAAGGCCAGTGCAGCTAAACAGTGCTGATTTTCATTTCTCAAGGCAGCAATCAATTCATTTCCAACACAAAGCAATATAAACAAAAGCGTGCAAGTACAAGATGTTTGTTTCCTGCCATTTTCAATTCACAGCTGATAAGCTCCTGGCAAACATCAATAGGGAAAACAGCCCACGTGCTGGGATGGAACAAGGAGAGCTTGAAAAATGGCTGCATTTCTAGAAGTTTCTGCAGGTCCCTCAAGGACGGGCTCTTTTATTGCATTCATTACCCAGCCTTCATTCCCACAAGAGAAGCAAAGATTTATTTATGGGTCGCGAAGGGTAAATCTTATGAAACATACTGAGCAAAAGTATTCTTTCTCTTTCACTGAACTCCACCAAACTTGAGCTTTCTTCGACTGAATGAGCATGTGGTCAGAAACTGACCACTAATGAAGGACTAGAGGATGACTAATGCAAACTGTGCAGCATCAGATCAACAAGCATCAATACGTTTACACCTGTAAGGTGGAGAAGCAAGTTAGAATCTAGTTGTCAGTAAGTGGAGAGTTCAAAAAAAGTCTAGTGTGATCTATTCTGCGCAGCACACACACACTGTCAGGCCAAATCCAGGTTAGTGTCACTGCTATGCTGAGAAAGATCCAAAACCCAAATAATAGACAGAGACAACAAGGGTTATCACATAATGCAGAGAAACACAGGGACTGAAGTCTTGAGTAGCATGCTACACTACACCTACGTGGTCAGTGGAACTGATCAATTATTGCTAAACACAGGCAAACTGAGAGGCTCCTATACTGTGGATGGTTTTCTAGATATGGATTAAGCCTTGTCCTTAACTCCAGTTTCCATTCAATGGAGAGTTTAGTGTAGCCTAGCACTAGGATTAATCCCTTTCTTTGGTAGATGTTGATATCTGTTCATCTAAAATCAAGGTTATTAAGGGGAAGCTGGTGGCCTGGTGTTTAGGGGGTTGAACCTGTGATCAGAAGGATGCGGGTTCATATCCCGAGACTGCTAATGGCACCAATTGTAACTTCTCCAAAGACTGTAGTCCACTGCTTCAGTTGGTGAATGTATTAAATAAAGAAAATGATTTCACAGTCTTCACATGTGCTGTGCAATGATGTGTGATAAATGGTTGCTTTAACTTAATTAATTTTAATGTTAAAGAAGATTTTACACTAGATCCAGGTTTCTCAACCACTGGGCCAGGGACCACTGGTGGGCCGCGAAGGTTTTTGATTGGTCAGTGAATCTAAAATTGAGACAGGCCATTCGTCCGCAATTGGTTATTTATGATTTTCTAATGTGTCCAAGTGGGACTTGGCAACATGCTGTGATAGACAGGTGGGCCTTAAAGTTGAAAAGGTTGAGAACCATTGCACTAGATGTTGGATCATAGCTTTGAGGAGCTGATTGCTTTCAGCCACAAGTATATGGATAACTGACAGCAATAACCGATCATTCAAAAATGGAACTCAGCTTCATCCCAAAGCTACTGGATGGTGCTCCATCACTCCAGAGAGTGCAAAGCAGTTTAGATGGCATTGGGCATGGTGACCTTAGGCTTATGTGCAGCTACTCCAGAGCATCTCATTCTTTTGCCAGTGCTTTCGGAATGTCTGTATTCATTTTGATATGAATTACAGATTTTAATCAAGCTTTGTTTGTGATCCCCTGTTTGTACAGAGTCTTTTATTTTGAATTTAAATCAAACTGAGAGTGTTTGTGTTTATGTGCACCAACACACACACACACACACATGCACTCACTCACACACACATCCACAGTATTATCCACTTCAAAATGCTAAAGATCTATTTTATACAGGTTACAACACAGATCAGCGAGTGATAACCAGCTTGCATTATTCATGGAGAAAGCAGTAAAACAATCGGAATTGCTGTGAATGCGAGCACACTGGATAGCCACAATAAAGCTGAAAAGACCATCAGTGATGCCAAGACATTATTTATTTCCATCAATGGGAACCAGGGGGGCTATTTCCATACTTATTTGCAACACTTGTGGGGAAAGCACACCAGACATACACACAGCAAATACTGGCATTAGCGACTCATAGGGTTTATTATATCAAGTCCTGCTAGTGTCACACACCGTTGATATTTCTTCCTGTGCAAATATATATATTTTGTGTGTAAGTGACCATATTGCAAACAATTTAATGGTTATACACTTTCGTGCCTAGTTTTTTTAAGTGCTTTTTTATGAAATGTTAAAAATGACATTTAATATCTCCTTTCAGCATGTCACAGGCAACATTTAGAAGCTGTCTTTCCAAACCACTACACTACAATTAACACTCACAATCAAAAACACCATACTAGTTTTGTATTTAACTACCGGCTGTTACATTTGTGTTGATCATAAAATACCCAATTTTTGTAATGCCTTAGCACACAGCATACAGTGTGAACATTATTTTCTCTATTTAACCCATTCACACTAACAGCCCAGTGTTATATTCCACCCCAGTAATTGCAGGTGTTGCATGAGAAAATTGCGCTACTACTCTTGATCTTAGCCAGCAGGCATGGAAGTGATGTCTCTCCGGTCTAATCCAAAGCCTTAGGGTTTTGGATTGGCTCACCCTTGCTTTAGCTCCACCCATTAATTATCATACAAACAAGTGGCTTGTTTTTTAGGATTTCCCTTCACTGGAAGTAAGATGTCTAGCCTAAACCCTGAAAAGCAAGTGTGTCCCAGTACTATCTCACTGTACACTCCGAAACTAGACATGACTGACAATTTTATTGCAGATGTCACATTTCCTCAGTTCAAAGGGATGCATTGTGACTTTTAACCTCATAACCTCCTCAGTATGTGCCCTGTAAACAACACAGCCTGCCCTGATAACCCTGAGACCATGACATCCTATATGAAGGACTGGGTTTTCATTTCCTCCTGCCTTCTGCTGCGGACCAACCCACAGTCCTTCAGGTCTGCTCCCAGCTCCCAGCTCCCACTTCTGATAACAGCTTTAGCACAATACAGCATCTACAAGCCTTACAAATGGGTTTGTTGTAAAGTATCCTTTCATACACACCTGGCTTTTATGAATCATCATAGAATTTCTGCACCGCAAAGCAAGAAGGTTGGAGTCTGCACATCATACTGACTCTAGCAGCAAACTGGTATGTAGGGCAACGACATTCCCATGTAATAATAAACCTTTTTATTGCACCTTTGTAACGTAGCTTACTGTGCTTTGCAGTGAAGAAGGAAAAATGACAGGGAAAAAAAAAGAACATGGCATTTCAAATGGACAGAAAATCTGAGGAATGAATCCAGCCCGGTTCAGTAACAAATCCAGCCTGAAAGAACACACTATCATACAGCTGTGTGCTGCCTCCTGCGGGGTAGTCGAGTGTTTTGAGTAGTTTCAGCATGATAGCCTACTTTTAGATGCTCTTAAGTGAAGTGCTTTAGTTAAAAACTGCCCATTTTGAAGCTTAGTAGCGTTTAAAGAAGAAATATTTGATGCTGAGCCTGGCCAGTCGGGGAAAAAAAGTATTTTTGCAGTGTTTTCATTGTTGCATATATGTATATTATTATTTTTTTTTTAATATGATGCATTTATAATTGTAGTCTTCATGGATGTCATGATACACGTTTAGCTTTTCTGATGTTGCACTTGCCAATCTGGATAAAAGCATCCATCAAATGCGTACGTGTAAATGTAAATAACAGGTTGCTAGAAGCTAAAGCAAAAAACAGTCTTTGAGTGTTTTTTCAATCTTTAACTAGATATTTATTGGTACTCTTTTCCATTGATCTGCCAATGGGGTAAACAAATTACAGATTTTTGACAGATAATTAACAAAATAGTCTTTGCAAATGAAATGATTAGACAATAAATCATATTCTTGGTCTAATCTATCTATTGTAATGGATTATTTTCGTTAATATAAGCATTGAAGTCTTAATTTCCATATAAATTCTCAATTTTCTGGAAGGTTTTCAAAGATTTCAGCTGGTGGTTAGGCAGTACCCCCTGTGATCATAAGCCATGGGTCCAAATCCCAGGACTGCCAATAGCACCACAGAGGTAACCTTGAGTTAGGTACTACCCCCACACGCTGCTCCCTGGTGAAGGGGATAAATGCTGAAAAGAATTTCACATGTGCTGTGGTGTTTTCATACGTGACAAAAATGGCCACTTTAAACTTTAGAACAGAAAGACCAAAATATTGCAGTATAATTCCATTTAAATTTAAACACTGACCTCAAAGGTATTCTCATTTAAGATCACTGTAAGACGGATAAAGGCAGAATTGTGCTTCTCCGATGGCTTTTACTGCCTACACTTGTTAATCCACTGTAGCTTTTTCCCCAGATATCAACTTTACAATGGCTCAGTGATTAGTATTTCAACAGACCATGCTGATCAAAGAGCACAGTATCACATCAACCCATCCCACCCCCCTAAATTAATTTCACAATTTGGCTAATTTTAGGGTGGAGTTTGTATTTTGATTGTTTTTTTTTCATTACATCAAGTTGATTTGCTTCCCTCCCATACATGGCATAAAACTTAATATGGCTAACTAATATAATCATGTTTTCAGTGTATTAGTTTATATAATCATTATCTTCTGCCCAGTGTGCATTTAAATGTTGAATCTTGGCATGTGACCAGAGTTTGACACTGTGAAAATCAGAACACCAGCATTGTCTCGGCTGAAATAAGGATAAAGTCCCTCTCTGATGATGCACATGGGGATTCATCATAAAGTTGCAGACCCATCCATCAGGCCTGTCATTGCAGGAGGCTCTCCGCTGCATCATATCACTCTCATGATTGTGTTTTTATCAAGATCTCACTAAATCAATGTGTACAGGATTACTAGGATTAACTGAAGCGTTCACTTCATCACAGCATCACATTATAGATGGAGGCATGGAGGCAGTAATGGATACATTAGCAGGCTGCAGCAGGCCTGTGCTAGTGCATGTAATTTGCTTTTACAGCGCTGTTTTTCATTTTTTTCCCTCTCTCTCACACTTCATTTACAATGTTCCATTTCAGGCATTGATGAAAGACCGTGTGAGCAATATTTATTTATTTGTTTGTTTGTTTTTCACATGTTGGCAATTTTGAATACCGCAGGAGATCTTTTATATCACAAATTGCATCTGTCTACGCTCTGATGGTTTATGTATTTGAAAAGCCTTGCAGGAGATCTTTTGCTGACGACCATCAACAGTAAGTTGGATATCCATGCTTTTAACAGTGGCATGTCAATGAAAAGCTCTTTTGAACTTGTAATGTCAAATTTAAAAGCATCTTTTATCTTATACACACATTTTAGCCTTAATATCTTACCTGTGACAACTTCAAATCGGTCTCCAGGGAGGGGGGACTGTGTGGAATGCATGTGGGCCATATTAAAATGAATGTAAACATGTAAAACTGGAGCTTTTTTGTATTCATCAGAGTTAGCATAAAAGCTATTTAAATGTGAACTTATCTTGATTCTTTTTTATGTTTGCGTTTTTGCTTGTCAAACACCTTCAGCATACCATCACTGTGTTTCTGAGCAAGTTGCTCCAGGGAGACTGCCCCCTGTAGTTAGGGAATGGAAGTCACGTGGGATAAAAGCGTCTGCTAAATGCTGTAAATGTAATTATTAAGATAATACAACTCATCAAAGACAAATGGACATGTTACCAAAGGCTATAAACTGACATGGATGACAAAATTCCAGGCAGACTAAAATAAATAGCAAATCTAGTCTAATCAACCTAGTCTAGTCTTAGAATAAGAAGGACTGAGGACTGAGCTTCAGGTTTGATGTTATAATTTGCTTTTAATTTAAAGTTGATTGAATGAAAGATAGTAACTCTGTCCGCGAGAGAATATATAGGAAGTAAGGCCAAAATATAGCACTTTGTTTTAGCCTTACATACATCCATTAAAACCACTGATGGATGAAGTGAGCATTGATTATCTCATTACAATGGCACCTGGCAAGGGGTGGGATATATTAGGCAGCAAGGAAACAGTCAGTTCTTGAGGTTTATGTGTTGAAAACAGGAAAAACGGGCAAGAGAGAGTGTGATCTTGACAAGGATAGGGCTGGGATAGCTAAACTGTTTCAGAGCTTCTTCAAAAAACAGGTCTTCTGGTGTGTTCTCATTATATAGTGGTCATACCAAAAGTGGTCCAAGGAAGGACATCCTTCCTTGGACCACATCCTGCATCCTGTGAACCATTAAGAATGTCCTGAGCACCTGAGGCTCACTGGCGCACACTGACAGTGAAGTCTGGACAGTGACACTGAACTGGACCATGGAGCAATGAAAGAAAAGGGCTTAGTCTGATGAATCTGGGGAAGAGATGGGAATAGGAAGCACTATGGCAATTAGGTGGAGGCTGTGTGATACTCTGGGCAGTGTTCTGCTGGGAAACCTTGGGTCCTGGATTTCATCTTTTTGTTACTTTGACCTGTACCACCAACCTAAAAACCCCTTCAAAGAAACAATATCACCAAATGGCAGGGATCTCTTTCTGCAGGATAATACACCCCGCCACACTGAAAATAATGTTTGAGGAACATGATGAAGTGTTCAAGGTGTTGACCTTGCCTCTAGATTCCCTAGATCTTAATCTGGTTGAGAGAGATTGGTCATTTGGGAGAGTAAACATCCTGTCTAGTTTGCCTAAACCAATAGATGAGGTATCCAGGCAGTTGTAACAAAATCCTGGGGCATATTTGTGCTTTCTGGACCTAAACCATCTCCACAGGGGTATCTGTGAGATGTGCTTGACAGACTGTCCTGAGCAATGGAGACCCCATCTTAAAAGACTTGAAGGGTCTGCTGCTAATATCCTAACATAGTTACAACATCACACCTTCAGAAATCTTGTGAAGTCCAAACCTCAATAAGTCAGAGTTGTTTTGGTGGCACTTCAGAGACCTGTCCAATGTTCCAGGTGGTTAAAATAATTATCTGTATATGCAGCTCCATGATCTCAGATAGTAAAGGACCCAGAGAGATGGCTGTATAGAGAGGATTGTGATAAGTGTCTTATCCTGTATGAACACACAGAGAGAGAGAGAGAGAGAGAGAGAGAGAGAGAGAGAGAGAGAGAGAGAGAC
>JBBMFX010000148.1:3109189-3125234 GCA_037832545.1 Rhabdalestes septentrionalis | reverse complement strand
CAGCCCATAAAGTTAAGAGAGAGTTTAAGGTGAAATTAAGACCTACTTAGCGTTAAGAGACTTTCGAGAAACCGGCCGCAGATCTCTTGTTAATTCATTTTTAAAAATGGCAATAATGAGCTTTGATGTACTTCTAGTAGTGTTTTGCCATCCAACTGGTCACATTGCAAGAGGCAACTGTGGATTACAGCAGTGTTTTATACTTTTTCTCATTAAATAAGATGTGATTCAGGTGCTCACTAATCACTTCCTCATAAAGCAGAATGAGGTGCTTGTTTAGGAATGTAACAGGCACTGGCATGGAGTGGTTGTCATACGTTTATTAGGTGCATTGAATCCACACACCCTGACTCCAGGCCCCTTATTTATTAATTGGCTTATTAATTTTCCTGTGGATTACTATGGACATACACTCTCACACATGTGCAAGAATCCATACTTCTAGACACACATAGACACATTACCTAAAATAAAAGGTATTTAAAGTGGTAATAAGGTTTGGTGTATATAATATAACAAAAAAAAAATAAAATGAGAAATGTTCAATAGATCTGAATGTAGATTACATGCTTTGATGAATTACCTAATGGCATGCAATGCACCACTTCTGGCTGTAAAGGTTAACATGTAATCAGATGTAAAACACAGCTTTCTGTGTGACTGGTTGTGCTCTTGCTTGACATCAAGCGAAAGATCCAGGAGGAAGATAATAAATCTGAAAGTTAGAATCTGTGTAAGTTATTTCCGAACTGCTTCGTTTCATCTTTATGATTCTTTTCCTAAAGGGCTTTGGGAATTTTCCGGTTTACGTGGCCAAGACCCACTCATCCTTGAATAATGATCTAGAGTTGAAGGGGGTGCCCACAGACCTCACTTTGCCAATTACAGACATCCAGGCCTTTGTGGGAGCCGGCTTTCTCTCCCTTCTGGCAGACACGGTGAGCATTTCACTTTCTTTAAACACTTCAATATACCTGGACAACCTGTCATTATGATTGTGATGCATGTCGTAGCTTATAATAGTTTATGCAGTTCATATAGTTTACATAGCTTTCATAAGGCATATTTCATATTAGAGTTCATAAGACGTACTTCATGTTAAATAGACATAGCAAAGTTTTTGTTGCGTAGTTCATATTGTTTCCATTGTATAATGTAATTCATACAGTATACGTCATATAGTACAGTGCATAGAACACAGTTCATACATTATAGTTCATTTAGCATCCCTTATATAGCCTAGTTCATACAGCATAGCTCACATAGTATTGTTCATACAGTGATGTTCATACAGCATAGTTTAAATAGTATTGTTCATATAGTTTTTACAACATAGTTTATACACTATTGTTCAAATGGTATAATTCATATAGCATGCTTCATATATTACTGGTCATTAAGTATAATCCATACCTCATAGTCCAAATAATATAGTTCATATAGTTTATATAGTATAGTTCATAAAGTATAGTTCACATTGTAAAGTTCATTTAGTTCAAATAGTACTGTTAATATAGTATAGTTTATATAGTTCATGTATTATAGTTCATATAGTATAGTTCATATATTTCATATAGTACTGTACACATAGTATACTTCATGTAGTTCATATAGTATTGTTCCTACAGTTTAGATCATGTTGTTAATATAGTACAGTTCATGTAATATAGTTCATATTGTATAGCTGGTACTGGTTATCTAGTTATTAAACTTGTAATAAGTCCTTTTTATTTGATGTTCCCACTGACATTAGGTAAGATGTTATTTTTGGTACTTAGGGTCACGGTGATTGCAAAAAATAATGTAATTTCTCAACATCCCTATAAATCTGCAGCCAAATGATAGGAGCGAGGGTCAGTTCCAATCAGCCCCTTCAGCCAGTCTGTCAGTGGGATGAGTCAACAGTGTTGATGAGACTGAGAGAATGTGTCTCAGATTGGTCACGTATGTAGTGGATATTTTTATCCGGACGCGTTGCTAGGTTGCAAGACTGCGTAGAGCATGAGCACCTCGACACCTCGGCTCCTATTGGTCCAAGTGACCTTAGCGCATTTGTGTGTTTTATTGATCATGCTTTTGTGCATGCTTTTGTAAACTACTGGCATTTCCGATTGTTCTGAAGGGGTTCACACACGCGTCAGTGGCTATTCTGGTCTAGTATGTTGAACAGAGCAGATGGTGTTATTGATTTGGTGTTGACTTTTTTTCTTTTTTCTTCTAGCTACAAGAAGGTTTCGTTAATCTCTGACGAAGTCAAGTTCTAAATTTATAGACTCTATTTCCCGGTGTCTTCCATGATTATTAAATAATAACAGCTTTCCGTAAACCGTTGCAGAGAAATGACTGTGCTGAAGATCCCATGTGGCCCTGTTTTCATGGCAACAATGACCTGTATAGTAACAGCCAGTAGCAGCCCTGCATTAGGTAAGCTGGTCAGTGAAGAAGAATGTTTGTGACTAATTATAATGATCTCATTTGCTTGCGTAGGATTATTCATTTTAGAATAGAACTTATCTTAGATCCAGCAGTCAGATAAAACACACTGCAATAAAAGGGGAATCATAAAAATCTGATATTTTGGGTAGTCATAATTTCTGTTTGTCGGCAATGCGTGTCATTTTTCACATTAAATTGGTTAGAATATTAGATTGTATTTTCATTAGATTTAATCAAGTGGAGTAATCGAACATGGCAAGCCATTTTGCTTCTTTTAAGCGTATTTCTTCATAGCAATAAACAAATAAATGAAGCGATTAAATCAGTAAACATTGTAATATTCCTAGAATTTTAACATGAACAATATTAGATATATATTGTAGATTTAAGATCATTTTATTTGCTGCCTTGTGCCATTGTTGCTTTCATTGTAGCTTTGAGCTAAACATTTCTGTTAGATTGCTGTGACTGTAGACTTAGGTGAACATTTCCATACACACCACACAAACTCAGAGTACACAAGTGAAATCTCAGTGGCGGCTGGGAGAACTGCTTAGGTGAATATTTTCTTGCCTGAGTACCGCTACTGGAATGAAAGACAACTCCATGTAAAAAGATGCCGCGCTCAGAATAGCCTTAGCGCTTCCTCTGAAAAATGCATTCATCGTTAACCGCTTCTCTGTATTATCCAACCTGTCTGTCAAAAGCCCCAACTGCAGCTCCGAGTGTGAGGAGGCTAAAAATATCACGGTGAGCTGAAGAGCTCACTAGAGACTTTCGCTGGGGTTAAGACCCCAAACGTTACTACTGTTATGTGCCCTTTCAGTGCGATTCAGACTTCACTCACTGGTTTTAAAGAACACTTTAATAGCACAAACGATGCGGTTTAGCTTATGAACTTGCTATTCAGGTACATTTTACTACTCTGACTTTTGCTTACAAAGATGAGATCCAACATCCATCCCACTGCTTGCAGATTCCGCTGCTCATTGCTTAGGCTCCATTTAGACTGAAGATAAGTTCTGGATTTCACACCAAAGCTTTTAATGAAGACTTTGTTGAAAACGAATTGGACAATTTTGGACATAAAATGATTTTCAAAGAAAAAACGCAAAGGAATTTCTTTATTTTTATTTTTGTTTCCAATTTATGGCGCTTTTCCAATGGCTCAAGAAACCACAATGTACCGCTAACAAATAATTTTCCATTAGAAATAAAGTAGTCCGTACCTGTGCAGAACCTGAGCCCCTCGACAGCAGGGCCGGAAGACGGCCACAGCCGAGCCTGACTGCATCACTGCTTTCTGATTGGTCAAAATGTCATCACGAGCACTAATGTCTGTTTGGGCTGGAGATAAATTTCAGGGGGAGGTTTCTATGAAGCTAACAAATGTACTTTTAATAAGAACGTGAAGGTGCACCAAGATGTCACTAACATGTGAGTTGGGTTAGGTGTTCTTTGCTTAGTAATTAATAAAAATTTAAACAAGACTATAAAAGATCACAATAACAAAAGCAGCTGTGACAGAAATGTGGCTGTGACAGTTAACGGGGTGGGAAACCAAAATGTGCTGTACGTTCCATACCATCACGGTGTGGTTTATGTACATCATGGTTCCTGTGTACCTGTGGAAAAGAGCCTTTAGTCATTGTCAGCAACACCCACCCGCTATGTCTCCTCCTACCAGATGATGCTACCAAGCTGAGAGGGTGAAGACCAGCACATGCTTCTTCCCGGTCGGATGAAGGCACTCATACTCAACTCTCTTGAAGGAGAACACTAACTACCACTGTTATCGTGTCAGCCATGTGATGCCTATGTTGGTGACATTGAGCTGAATGAAGGAAACTGAGGAAAACACATACTACCTACAAGTAGTCTGACCAACCCTGAAGTGAAGCAACTACAACCTCTTGGACTTCCAGCCTAAGACTACTTTGGCATTTTTGGGGATCAAACCTGAGATCTTCCAACAACAGAACGAATGCTAAGATAGTCACTCCACCTGAGAACCCTGGGAACTCTTTTCTTATCTTATATTGTGACTAACTTAAACATTTAATGTAATCTTAATTGTCCAGATTGTTTTAAGCTTGTCCATGTGTTTTAAAATGGCTACATTTGATATTGTGTCTTGGATAATCCTGCAAGGAGGGCTTATCTACAGCAATGGTTCTCAACCTCTTCAACATTAAGGCCCACCTATCTATCACAGCATGTTGCCAAGGCGCACTTAGCCACATTAGATCATCTTAAAAAGCAATTTTGGACCAATGGGCTATCTCAATTTTAGATTCGGGGCCCAATCAAAAACCTTCATGGCCCATCAGTGGTCCCTGGCCGAGTGGTTGAGAAACCTGGATCCACAGTGTCCAGCTTTATGCAAAGTCTCTCTGCGACCCTCCATGGAGACCACTGTGGCAGTTAACACGGTTGCAAATAATGCATCTTGCCTGTAGTTGTCCATGTAAAATTGAAGTTGACCTCTCTCACAGAAAACGCCTTCTTTTTGGGCTCTGGTGCATTTTTAATAACTTTTGATTAATGTGCTCTCCAGACACCTAGTTTTGTGCTTATTTAATAAAGTGGGCTGTTTACCCAGGCAGGCATAATAGTCTCGCAGAGACAGAATATGTTTCCTAGTTCCATCTTTCACTCTGACGTTTATTCTGAAATGTAATTTTCCTTCAGGGGAGGCCAGGCACTTTTGGCTTTGGTCATCATGTAATATTTACTGGGCTGAGCGATTTTCCTCATTCTGTGAGATGGGTTGCACTTCAATTGTAAATGAGTAATACCTCGGAGCATCTAACAGCTCTTATCCACTAGTCATGTTAGTGATTCAGTGTTAGGTTCATTCACGGCATACAGTGTTTCTCCAGCACCAATAGATTATGCAAACGTTGGATAAATGTGTGCAATGTTTTAGTGCTTTCAGTGTTTTAGGTTTATGCACTACAGTGTTCTTTTAAATTTGTTCATTTATTGTGAATTCATGCTACTTCTAATGACAGGTGGAAAAGGTTATGTCTGGGGTGGCTTAGTATTCTATGAACAGTCCCCTGGTCAACCCAGAGTGGTTTATGTGCTGCCTTTCAGGAGGGCAGTTCAGGGCACATTCCAGTTTTTTCGACACGCCTCTGGGATCTTGTGTCACTGAACATTGAGGATGCAGTCAGTCTTGGAGCCAGAAATAGCACTGCATGTAGACGATGCGAATTTGAACTGCAAAAGTGCGACAAACAGTTAGCTCTGTAATGATCGGCACCGTCGGTAAAGATGAGTGTAAAAAATCTCGAAAGTGTCTTCGAGTTTAAAACGTGTCCATGGTCAATTAGCTCGTTCTCGCAATGAAAATATAAAGTCGAACCTTCAATCGAAGAAGACAAATTCTGTTTTATTCTTTTAAAGTAATAGATTTTTAACAAAATCATGTGTCTCAGTAACCGGCACCCATTGTTTTAACATGTTATTTAACCTCCCTTTGTCAGCATAACATCAACAAGTCTCCTCCAAGAATGTTTCATGAGGTTTTAGACTCTCCTCTTCAGGTCACTCAGTAGGTTTTCAATGGGGTTTGGGACAGGGAACCGAGACGTCAAAAGCTTGAATTTGTCATCACTAAACCATTCTGGTTTGAAGTAGGAGGTATGTTTTGTAACACTACCCTGTTGAAAAGGGGGAACTATGACCCAGTTTAGCAATTTGGCTGAAGTAGAGAGATTTGTATTACAATTACTTGGTATTTTAAGTCCAGGGGCTTTTGGTGGAATAGTAGCCCCAAACATCACAGATACTTCACCATAATTGACTGAATCAACATTGTTTGCATTAAATCCATCCTCTAATGTATTTAAAATAACAAAAATAACCAAATTCTAATCAAAACCAAGGTTTAGTCAAAGTTCCAAAAATGCTGCTCCAGATGTAAACATCCAGCTGTGATTTCTGTTTGTGGATAAAACAATTGTGTCCAGCTATGACTGTTTTAATTGTTCCTCTAACAATGGACATGGACATTTTCAATCATTTGGTTATTTTGTTCAGCCATGACCTGATTTCTCTTGTGTCATTTCTTTTGTGCATTCTATAATCCCTGTGTTGATGAATTTGTCACCTCATCTTTATACCCCAGTGAAACAGAAAGTCAAAGATGATTTCCTAGCAGGTGGTTTTAGAAACAATGAAGTAAAAATGAAAACATGCTTTAGTTACATTGAATTTCATTTTTAAAAAATGAAGGGTGTAACAGAAGAAATGTTTTGTCGACTGTGTTGTTGATATCATAAATTAATGTGTTTTACATTACATTTACTTCAATTAAAGATGAGTTTAGACTCACTTAAATAAGAACAAAGACATTTTTATTACAACCTACCTTAATGTAGCCTTGATTATTAAGATAACACATTCTTGCAAAACATATTGGCAGCGTTCAAGCCTATTTGAAGGCACCCATTCCTCACTGAGGCATTTTCTAAACGAATTAATTTACTAATTCCATTCAAATAATGTGGGCGGATGGGAAAAAAGAAAAAAATACAAAGAAAGAGAGGTTGTGATGGGGTACAGTTCTTGTTCCAGGCACAGTGTAAGAACAACACACAGCCTGAATGCTGAAAAGCCCAGCCTGCTATTAAGAGCCCTGGGGGCACACACAGCATAGCAGGTCCAACAGTGGTGAGCAGCTAAAATGACACTGGCCGTTAATGTCTAAAGTGTGGTTGTATTTGCATAAAATTGCAAACACAAGTGTTGCTAGTGAGATTTCCATTGAACCCTGCTATGCTAAAAGGAGATCATAATCATTACTACCCCTCGGGACTAATGCCAATCAAACCTTGTCCCATGTCTAGCTTAAATTTGTTGATGTATTAAATACTGAATAAATTCTATTAAAAGCCAAAAATAGCATGCTCTATGTCTGTTATACATATATGCTCGTGTAGGAACCATACAGCTTCTATTTTCAGACATATTATTGAACATGCTACATGTTTCATGCATGTGTCATGGTGGATGATGCTGAATCAGTAAGTGTGATATTTGTGAGAGCATGCCATGTATTTTTAATGACTTTTTTTCTGGATGCGTGTTAGAAAAGTAAAACTTGCAGGCTCCTCCTGGTCACGTCAGCCGTCTCCAAGCTCGTAAAGCCATTGCATCACTGCGTAGTTGGATGCCATAGATCATAAACTGTCAATCACTGGGTTGCTATGGAAACTGATGAGAGCCTGGCCCTCTAGGTAACAGCATCCCTCCAAGCTAGAGCGTGTGAGATTGTTCAGCTGGTGGAGGAGCTGTGAGTGTTCGCACTAACAGATCTCCCTCGTCCGACACACACCAACGTTTCTTTTCCCAGCAGGAGCAAGACACTGGGAAACGTGCTGGATTACACAGGTAGGCTTCACTGCTGTTTCTGTTGTATGTATTTTAATGTACAGCCTGGGTTTAAACAGTTTTGTAAAGTGAAACATTAAGGGACGTGCTCCGTTCCACTTTCTCGTTTGTAGTGAAGGCAGGCTGGAACTTAGGCTGCAGAATCGTGGGCTTTCTTGTCAGTCGCTCTCTTCTTAAAATAGGAGGCAGCACACTGGGATCAGAAAACAAAACCTCTTTCCGTCTATTGCAGGAAAAAACATAGCATTATGTATGCTGTTTCAGACTTAATTCAAAGGATAGCCACATAAAGGATTAACCCTTCAGACATTGTTTCTTCTTGGACAAATATAGTGACTGTGGCGAGGGTTGTAATGACTTTAAACCTAATTAATATAAGGAAAATATTTATATATTTATTATTTATATTGGGTTGATATAGCAAGAATAATTCTTTTTTAAAACCATGTTATTGCTCGATATCTGGGAATCCGATTAGTAGTTGGACTCAAAAACTCTATAAAATGACGACGTCTAAAAGCTTTCCATTGTCCTACTCCCTCATCCAAAGGAAGGTTCTAAAAAAGTTATTTGTATAAAATATTAGAAGTACTATTTTTGGTTCCCTACTGAACCTTTCAATCCTGTTTATTATAGAACCTTTTTTGTTAGAGATATGTGCGTTATATATCATTATCCCCAGTTTTCTTCCGTCCAGTTCCACCTGCAGTTGCAGCAACACTAGAATTTTGAAGGCAAACACATTTTCTCCAAGTAAGCGCCATTCTGTTTTTTCAAACGGCCTCTAATGTAGTGTCACTGGGCTCAACATGATTGGATAAGAACTCTGTCAACACTTACTGTTAAACTAGCTAACAGACATTCTTGCTGGTTCATTCCATTAACAATGAAGGGGGGAAGGGGAATATCATCATACCCTCAAAAACGGTGCCAAAAATAGTTATTTAGGCAACTCCAATTGCATCACTCAATGAACCCATTGTTGTACGTTTTAAGAGTGTTTCCGTAACACACTTCTGTTGAAATCGTAGCTGTCCCGTTACGAAATTCATGCAGAGTGCAGATGTTTCCTCACACTGGTGAAAAGTATGAGCATTATATTAGAGACTTTTCTTATTGACCTGAAACAGCCAAGAGTTTGAGTCTCTTTACTTGACTGTTAAGATTTATGAGATCAGGAAAGCATGGCTTCAGTGAGCTTCATTGCGGTAATTGCAAAGATGCACTGCGGTGAACAAAATTTCTTCTAACCCTGTTGGAAATTTGTTGGCATTTGGGCAACAAGTAAATCAATCTGTTCAAAAAACATGTACAATAAATTTATAACCAATGATACATTTATACGAAGTGATATTAGTTGCTAAATGCTGTATTGATTTCTTTTGCTTTACAGAACTGTCTGAAAATTTGGCCTTCCACGAGAATGAAAGCCATCACCTCTGAATAGTGGTTCTGTGACTTCTGGAAACTGCCTCTGTCCTATTTTCCATTAGACAAGACTTGTCTCTTTTAACAAACAATGGAACCAGAGGAGGCCAGCTCAGCAGAGGTCCCAGAGAAGGTAGGCTTGAAAAGAAAGTTAACAGGTCCACCCAGACTTCTTCTGGGCAAAACCAAATCTCCAGAACAGGCCGAGAAGAAGTCAGATGCTCAAGCTTTGAGGAAGCAACGGCGAGAAAAAAATAACGATGTGGTAGAAGAGCACCAAGGTGACAACGATGCAGGGTGCGATTCACATGACATTGAGAGTCAAAGCTCTCAACCTACATTCACTCCAGTGCAAGGAGAAACTCACAAAGATCTCCAGGAGGAGTCTTTAGAAGCTCTTTCAGCGTCACAGCCGAGCCAAGCCAAGGAACACCATGGCAAAGGTAGACTTAGAAGAAGTGGAGCTAAAGCGACTATTAGAAGGTTCCTTCTCCCTGCCCTCATGTGTGTTAGGAGGAGAAAGCAGTTACATAAAGTATCTGAGGATGGAGAAGATCAGAACTGTGTCGAGGAACCTCTGACCCATCCAGGTGACTCTTTAGTTTCAACCGAAAGATGTAAAGCAGACCTGATTAAGACAGGCGGCACCAGGAAAGGAAAAAGAAAGTTCCGTTTTAGGATGTGGCCCATTTTCAAGAGACTTCCGGTAACATCCAGCAACAATCAGAAAGAAGGAAAGGATAGTGCAGGGCAAGACAATTCCACTTTTTTTGAAATCACCTCTGAAAGAAGTCTGGAAAAATCCAACTCTGGGGCGGATCAGTCTGATTACTGTGCTCCAGAGTCATCTGGGGATAAAACCATGGATGAGCAGCTGAAAGGATCAAGTGAGATTCATGAGGACATGGCAAGAATCCTTGAGGAAAGCTGTCCAGGAAAATATCTGGAGCACAAAGAAGAGGGAAAAGAGACAGTGACACTGAGTGCGGAAGTGAATGTTGACTTTAACAATCTTGAGAAAGTTGAACAAGGATGCTCTCAAGATCAGGATGCTTGCAGATACTTTCCCTCAAATGTAAAAGATGAAGAGGACACAAAGATACAGATTAGTGAGCTGTCAGAACCTGATGGACTCTTAGACTCTGCTGCTCCTCCAGTATGCATTAACAAGTGTGATTTACACACAAACGTTCCTGGGATCTCCCCATGTATTGCTGATATGGGGGTCATGAATGACCTAGATAAGATTGCACCAATTGAAAACACAGTCAAATGCCAACCAGTTATTACAATAGAAGATGTTCATTCATCAGATGAAGAAAACAATGAACCAGTGGAGAATGACACTCAACAGCCCAATACACTTTCACCACTTTTTTCAATGAATGGCTCCTGTCGTCCATTTACGGTGAAGAGAATGGCGAAAGACACGCTACAGACTTTGGACCAAAATACCAACAATGGTCCATGTTCAGAGATCTTACTGATGCAGACTGCTCTCACATTGGTCCGTGCAGCCATCAGCAGGGCTCAGGAACAGCTTTCAGCTGAGCTGCAGAGTAATCAGATAGATCAGGACCATGCGTAATTTACACGGCCCATACTCGCAGCATGCAAAGAACAATTATTTCAACAAACTTTTTATTGGAGCATACGTTTGGCCTCATGGCTGTATGAAAAATCAATGTTCTTTCTTCAGTGATCCGTGTTAGATGAGTTATCATTGTATTGATTGCATTTTAATTACGCATGGCTATGCCATTTATAAGAGAACATGAACTGTTCAACTACCGCAGTCATGCATATTAGCCTTTAATATATGTAATGGTTTTCGAATGTTGATGTCAATATAATAAATGTCCTTGCGAAAGAAGTATATATTGCTATTGAGGTTTTGTTCCTCACACCAGTACTCGAGGCTGTGGGAGGTCCCATGTGTCAGAGTAGGCAAAATCTGCCCAAAATATGCAATTCATAACCAGTTTATTTCATTATTTCTCCCACAGTTCATATTTTTAGCCAGAATGTGACATTATCTTTTATATCACTGGGACATAAGTCTAGTTTCTATAGCAATGGGTAACCCACATATTACAGTGCTACACAAGCACATTTTTTAACTCCTAGGAACCTTCTGTTGTATATGAAACATGATGTCTGGTATGTTCTCCATCTGATCGTCATTTGTGTGGATGCAGAACCCACAGGCATCATTCAAAGGGTGGTGTTTAAATAAATGGAAATATGCGGGGAGAGTAGATAGGGAAAGAAGTCTTTTATCTTCCTGTGGAGCATGTTCATTCATATTTAAATACCGACCATAGAGTAAAATGTTTCACGCTCGAATGCTCCCAGTCAGGGCGTGCCCAAGTCCTCTGAGCATTCGGGGTAGACTGGCTGGTTGTTTCTGGATTAGAAGGGAATTGTGATTGCCTTTTTTTTTTTTTCGCTCCATTTCAGCATCCTAGCCCTAACAAGTTGGAAAAAAATGCTTCGACTCCCAAAGCAAGTGCTGCCCTCTAGTGCCCTCAAGTGTAAGAGGTCATAACCTCAATGTGTCCAGACAAAACATATTTTAAAGATTGTTTTGACTGTTACGGTTCATTGTTCATTTTTACTGCAGTCCAAATAAAAACTTGGTTCACTGAAAATGCCATTTATTTAAAAAAATAATCAGAACACAGTATTACACAACATTACTCAGTGCCGACAAAATAAAAGTCAGAAATAGACCACTGAAAACTTCTCGTCACAGTAAACTGACCTCTTCCCCAGCATTCAATAAATACTCCAAATCTGGCCTGTGCAACTTCCAAGTCATCTTCGTCATTTGTGATTGACCATTGCATTAGAGACCTAAAGGTCAGCTCATAGCATGTATCACACATTCCTCCACCAGCGCTGATGACGGCTGACCTTTAAGACAGCGTGGTTCCAGGTGACAAAGCCAGCAATGTTACTGCAGCACCCTCGAACTCCGACATTATTATTGGGAGATATTCTCACTTCTAGCGCCATTACCACATAATACCAATTATGCAAGATTTCTGTTTATGTGAGGAGGCGCCAAGTAAAGTGGTTTTGACTACTTTCATTTCCATACGGGGTAACCTTTAACTATTTCTTTTAGAGTGAATCACATAAGCACAAAGCACCAGTTGAACACATTCTTTCATAACATTAGTCCACTTGTGCAGATTACTTAGAGCATCTCACAAAATCAGGCACTATACTAATGTTGCAACATTTACATACCATACAATGAGTGAAGGAATGCTATATTTGTGATTCACCGCAGACCAGATTGGGTTGGGCTAAGTGCTTTTAGTGCTTTTAGCGTTGCTTGGCAAACATTTCTAAGGCACTGAACCAGATTTCACAGAGGATTAATCTCATGTTTTTTAGGGTGGATTGTTCATGAATGTGAGTTCAAGCTATTAGCTACAAAACATTAAGAAACTATTCTGTACTTATGCAGATTTTACAACAATTGACCATAATCAGGAACCTTATTCAAATTCAATTAATGATTTGTGCTGGTTTTTGTGCATGACAGTCTTAGAAAATACAGTATTACTGAACAAAACACAACACCTAGCTCTTCAATCCAGCGATGCTCAGTTACATCCACAAGCCACAACAGAATGAACACTAACACTGAACTCGTAAACAGAGGGGTCTTATAACAGCACTTCTTCAATTGAAAGATACTGACAGGGGTTACATGAGACAGGACAAAAGAAATTGTCTGAGGTCAAAGATGAGTGGAGATTGCATGTCAACGGTTGGAGGGGGATGCGGTCCATCGAACAGCACCGCGTCACTCCACAGTCACAGCATCCACACTCTCCTGAGACACCTCGGAGTCCAGAGAGTAGCAGGAGCTGCCGTTGTCCTGAGCGTCCCGGACAGCTTCCTCGGCTGTGGCTGCCGCCGTGATGTCCGTTGGTCCCTCGCAGCCATGGAGGAGCTGGCCGCAGAACCGGCCGTAACGGTGGTACCGTAGAGGCTTACCCACATGGGCGAACATGTGCTCCTGCAGCTGACTCTTGTGAGAGAAACGCAGGTTGCAGACAGCGCAGGCCATTTTCCTTTTGCGGGTAAAACCTGCTGTCGGGCTGCTGCCACCCCGCCTCAACTCGGCCGCCAACTCGTCGGCCAGCGCCTGGCTCTGCCGCAAGGCTTCCTCTAGAGTGCCACCGTCCACTCGCTCTTTCTGGACCCGTCTATCTTCCAGTCCCCTGCTATCTCCAACTCCATCCTCAGAGGGTCCCCCTTCCATCACACTACTGATCGAGGGCTCCAGGGTACAGGCCGCATGGGTGAAAAGATGCTCCTGCAAGCCCTCTGGGGACAGACAGCGTTCGCCACAGCGTGGACACAGCAGGGCTAACGGGCCGTCCTTGAAGAGCGCTGCCGGACATGGGCTGCCCTGGGTTGAGGGGAGAGAACCGGGTGCCTTATGTTCCTCCTCTCCCTCCTCCTGTTCCTCCTCCTCCACCCTCTCCTGCTTGATTCTGGCCGAAATGGAGTTTGAATCGTCCCCTGAGGCCACAGAGGAGACAGCTCGAAGGGTGCAGGTTGGGCGCTCGGATGAAAGCCCTTCCAGCCCTACGGCCAAAGCGGGCCGACTGCTATGAGAGCGATCAGCCCTGGTGCTGGAGCAACCGTCCTCTGTGTTCCGCGAGCCGCCTGCTGCCTTCAGCCCTGAGGACTCTTTAGCACTCAACTGGGAGGAGATCTGGATGCCATAAAGGTTGGACATGCGAATGGAGTCAGAGGAAGCATCGGGTCCACCCTCACCCGCCTTGCGGCACAGCTGGTATGCGTGAAGAAACTTGATGCCGTCCTGCAACCTGCCCTGGTCTACAGGCTGTTTGGGGCCCATGCCAGTGTACATGATGTGCAACAGGTAGCTGAAGACGTCTGGCTGGATGTCCGTGGGCTGGATCTTAATACACTCACTGAACATTGGGAAACAATTGGGACACACTCAGCTAGTATACTGCATGTTATCATACTGCACATACTGACTACTTAGACTCTCTGAGGCAATAAAGCAAAAAGCTATTGGACCAAAGCCTTGAATCTCCAAGGAAGTAACAGAACTATCCAATATATCCTAATGTGACACGATTTAATTTTGAAGGGCCCATATCATGGAAAATTTATGTTTTCTCACTTTAATTAAATCAGTTTTATAAAACCATTTAAGAGAGCTAAAGTTTCAAGATGTATCTTTTAGTCCCAAGTCCATGCAAGACATATATGGAAACATAGTTACAAAAGCAGCCTGATTCCAATTATTCTCAAAAGAAAAACTATTTTCCAATTACACAGAAAACTATTTTCTGATTCTGTTTAATTGAAAGAGATAAAGTGAGGTTGGAAAATGATCATAACCCTGCACTCCTGGTCTATAAGTAGACCTCCAGAGGATTAAGAAAATAGGATATAAGCCCTTTCAAATCATTTTGGACCATTTCTACTGGCTTGATTTCCATGCAATCAGTTGATCAACTGTATTTTCAAATTAGGTAAAATGTAAAACAACAAAAATGGAGAAGATTTGTTCTGAAACTGACAATGTATATATCATGTTGGTAGTATACAATCAGAAAAAGTATTTAGAATTTTCTTGCAATACTATTGTAGTAACAGGCAATAACAGGAGATCTTTCAAGTTGGCTGACCTGGACTGATGAATGAAGATCATCTTGAAGTAGTTGGAGAAGGCAGCCAGCACTGCCCGATGGGCCTTGAAGTACACGTTACCAATGGCCACTGTGCAGTCACACAAGAACCCAAACTCCCTTTGGACATTCAGCTGCTGCAGGAGGAACAGACTGTGGCTGGACACGTCCATGATGCCTCCTGTAATAACCTAATAAGAACCTGTGTACACAAAAAAAACAAAGAAAAGTACAATCATGAGGAGCAATACTGAGGGACACCCATCTAACATAGAAGGAGTGAGCTTCCATCACGTATAGCACCATGCAAAAGTCTTGAGCCACTTTTGATTTCTTTTGTTTGCTTCAAATTAACTTGTTGGTGCAACAATACTATTTTATATCTGTCAAACTGCCTCAGCTTTGGCACATTGAGTCAATTAAATTAAAGAAATGGGAACAAATGCTTTACTGTGACAGGCTGAACATGTCTATATAAGGGGTCACCAGCGTGCCCCCAAGGACCACATGGGTAGCCCACTCACCAGTGAGCAACGTCTAACATGTAATTTTATCCTGTTGCTATTCTTCTTTAATCGCATTTGCATTTATATCTATTTAAAATTGACAATATCGGAAAAAAAAGCATTTAAATCATGCTAATTACACACGAAGCGTGGACAAACTCTGTACTAGTATATGAAATTGGTAGACCTTCGTATGGCTCAGTATCCGTGATGTAGATCTCAGTTTCAGAAAGGTTGGTGACCCCTGGTCTAAAGATTCCAGGCGCCTAGATAAAGGAGTTCCAACCACTCAGCATTCAGCACCACCAGTATACTGATCCCCGCTTGATCATCTGAAATAATCTGCTCCTGTTTCTTCACTGGTTCAGTTAGATGGTCTTTGTTCTGAAAATGAGAGAACTTTGAAAGTACTTCAGGAAGCCTGGAGAATTACAACATTAAAAAACCACAAGCAAGTCTGTCTTCTTTAAGCAAACTGTGAAGAAATGATGGTGGTGATTCCAGATGATCAGGCAGTGATCAGTATATTGGTGGTGCTGGATGCTGAGTGGTTGGACCACCTTCATATTGGCACCTCCAATT
>JBBMFX010000148.1:3092263-3106338 GCA_037832545.1 Rhabdalestes septentrionalis | reverse complement strand
GGTCCGGGTGTAGACAGTAGCGTTAGCTCGGAGAGAGGGGGCTCTTCCTCCGTGCGGGGCGTGCGGGAGAAAGCAGGCGGACGGAGGGGAAACACGGCTGAAATGTTGCTCCGGCCCCGCGTTTTCTGCGCTTCTGTCCTACCACCTTGTCTCTTTCTGAACCCTGATCGTCCGGACTGATCCCTTGGGCCATTTCCACACGCCGAGTTTGGCTTTTTTTAGTTTTTTTCAGTGCGGGATGATTGACAGCCACGACGCCCGCACCAGTCTGGTTTAGGAACTGACCAATCAGAACATGGGGGCGGGACATAACGCCTCTCGGAATCAGCCCAATAGTGAAAGTGCAGAGCTTGTAGAAACAAGTAAACACAGAAGGCATAGATATCACTATATGTATATCAAATGAGAAAAATATCGAGTCTTTAGTTACGAGGAAGTTTTACATATTGAAAAACCGTGTAAAAAATCATAGATTATCTTGTACATATTCAGTATGCATTTTATGTTTAAATATAATTATGATTCCTCCAACTGTCAGTAGTGTCAAAAATAATGTGGAGTATCTTTTATATATACAGTACGTAATATATGCTTAGATGTATTTATGACCCCTCCAACTGTCAGTAGTGTAAAAATAGTGTAAAAAACACCTATGTAGAATATCTTGTACATATAAAGTATGAGTTTTATGCTTATATATAATTATGACTCCTCCAAGTTTTAGTAGTGTGAATAAAATAACCTTTTACATAGATTTCTGAGGTTTATAGATCTGTTTATTCTACTGATTTGCCTTTATTTCAAATTCGATTAAAAGATTTCTGATTTTTGTTGTTATAGTTAGTTAATATGGATTTGTAGTTTTCTGAGGTGCATGAATAAATGTGTATAGTGTACATAAATATACAGCATGTTTTTTATGTTTTGTATATTATTGTGGCTCTTCAAACGTCAATGGTAAAAGTAAACCTTATATAGGCTTTATATAGATGTATAAAGTACATAAATATCTTTATTCTACTGGTTTGCCTTTATTTGAAACAAGATAAAAATCTCAGGTTTTTATTAATTTTAAATAGATTATCTAGCACATATGCAGCATGTATTTTATAATTTATATATAACTAGGAGTTTACCAACTGTCAGTAATGTAAAAAACAAACCTATAATGAGATTCAGAAGGTGGAAAGATATATTTATCCTTCTGGTTTGCATTTATTTCAATCCGTTCACCAAGTGATACAGTGGGCAGCCGGTGATACAGTGTCTGTGGAGCAGTGTTTGGGGATTAGACCTTACTCCAGGGTACTTCAGTGGTGACACTGGCTCTCTGGGATTCAAACCCACTGCCTTCTGGTCGCAGGGGCAACTCCCTAACCACTAGGCTAGTTTATATAGACTTCTAAGGAATATAGACTTTTAAGCCTGGCCATAAATATACAGTATGTAATTTATGCATCATATATAATTAGGACTCCTTCCCAACATACACAAGGTAAATCTTCTACATAAATGCAAATACAGTCTTGGTCATATGTTTCTACATAGCGGAATTTCATTTGTTTAATTTCTGTGCAATTTTGCAGTTAAAATTTAACAATTAATCTGGAGTATTTTCATTTAAAATGTTGCTCTAAGAATCCCTCTCTTTCAGTCCTGAAAGTATTTTCAATTACGTTTTTGAGCAAAATATTAAAATTGTTCAATGATAAATTTTTCACAATTTCATCTAATAATGACATCTGATTCAGATCACCAGTGAATTTCTGACTCTTAATTTCCTTCAGGACAGCATGTCATGTAAAACTACTATTAACACTTGTCACATCAGCTACCCAATTTACATTTTATTGAATTTTAAATGAAGATGGTATTAATACTAAAACATATGATTTCAAGATTTATGAATAATCGTTTCTGAGACATCACACAAAAATGTAATATGCTACTTATTCATATCACTCATAGTGTCAGTATGAAACACCTTTCGTAACTGTGTGTGCCACGGTCATTTAGGAAATGTAAAATTAGACTGGTATTGACATGCATGAGTCAAATGTCAGTCATTAAAAAAAGTAAGGGTAGTTTTGAGTAGAAGGAGTTTGGAAGTTGTTGACAGGCGTTGTTTAACTGCTGCATACATGAAATGTCTTATTGCATCACATAAGCTCTGCTTTTTTTTCCTCTCATAGTCCTCCTCAGGGTGATGGCAAGGCCAAGTCACAGTGAGCATGTCTTGCAGCAGCTTAACAACCAGCGTGAGTGGGGCTTCCTGTGTGACTGCTGTATTGCCATTGGTGACACTTACTTCAGGGCCCACAAGGCTGTTTTGGCAGCCTGCAGCTCTTACTTCAGGATGATGTTCATCCGAGACCAGCAGGGAACGATGCGTCTTGATCTCAGCAACATGCAGATCAGCGCAGAATGCTTCGACCTCATCTTGCAGCTCATGTACCTGGGCCGAATCATGGTGGGCCACTTTGAGTTTGAGGAGCTTAAATCCTCCATGGCTTATCTTCAGATGTACTACATCCCTGATTCTCTGGAGGACCTCCGAGACATCAGAACTTCCAACCTTACCCCCTCCTCTTCTGCCTCCTCCTCCTCATCTAGTTCCTCGTCTTCCTCCAGTGCTGTGGGAGGCAAGATGATGTTTGGCGTACGCATGTTTGAGCAGAGGAGGCCGAGCTCCACCGACACTGAGCACGTGCCCAAGGTTCCAAACACAGCCAACCGTCAAAACATTAACATCTCTACTGTGAGGCCTGTGGAAGATGTGGCCCTCACACTTGCTCCAACACATTCAGACAATCTGGTGGAGCAGCCTTGTGACTTGAGAAAGAGGAGCTCAGGCCGAAGCGCCACCTTGAAAGAACGGCCCCGGTTCGGCCGTACCTACACATGTGATGACTGTGGCTTCGTCTTCAGCTGTGAGAAGCTGCTCATCGAGCACATTCTCACATGCACCAACCGCAAGGCCTACCAGGCTCCCAGAGTCAGCAAGGCAGACAACGACTCCAGCAAAGCTGAGAGTTCGGCCTCTGAAGGAATGGAGGAGCACAGACCAGTTTGCAAGGGTGAAGAAGACTGGTCTGACACCAAATCTGACCCAGGAACTGTGATCAGGTCCATTGCTACAGGAATGGACAGTGATTCTGCCTTGCCCCAGAATATAACTATCAAAGTAGAGCAGGAAGAAGATTCGGACACAGAGATGGAAAGTATCAAAGTGGTCCAGGTGGGCAACCATAGCCTGGGGAGCTGCAAGGTCCGACGCAGGACGTTCAAAGCTGACGTTGCAGACCATATGAGATTTGACAGTGAGGAAGAGGCGGGAGGGTCCGCCATGGATGATGCCGCCAGTGCCCTGGAGGTCCAGAGTAAGGAGTCTAGTTTGGAAGTAAATGAGCACAGGATCAAAGAGGAAAAGCCAGATGGGGATTCCACTCCGTGTGAGCTGTGTGGAGCCTTGCTGACTGTGGAGGACCAGTCTGCTCATTACATTTCCAACCACATGGGACATATATGTGCCTGCGGAAGGTGCGGGCAAGTGCTTATCAAGGGCAGGCAGCTGCAGGAGCACGCTGAGCGCTGCGGGGAGCCTCAGTGTGTGGAGACCGACTCCCCAGGTGAGGATTCTCCACTGCCTGAGGAAGGCCAGGCCATGGAGGAGGGCTTGCTGGAGGGCGCTGACTTGGGTTTCCGATGTCCCCTCTGTGGCCTAATATTCGAGAGTGAAAGTCTGGCTGTGGAGCACACGCTGTCCTGTCCTGAACAGGAACCCTTCCGGCCTGCAATGATGGAAGACGGCGCTGAGCCGGACCACAGGCGCAAGCACTTCTGCGCCATCTGCGGCAAAGGCTTCTACCAGCGGTGCCACCTGCGGGAGCACTACACCGTGCACACCAAGGAGAAACAGTTCACCTGCCAGACATGCGGCAAGCAGTTCCTACGGGAGCGGCAGCTTCGGCTGCACACTGACATGCACAAAGGCATGGCTCGGTACGTCTGTCCCGTTTGCGATCAGGGCACCTTCCTCAAGCACGACCACGTGCGCCATATGATCTCCCACCTGTCAGCAGGAGAGACCATCTGCCAGGTGTGCTTTCAAATCTTTCCAAATGGGGAGCACCTGGAAAAACACATGGATGTTCACCTGTACATCTGCGGTGTGTGCGGGGAGAAATTCCGCCTCCGCAAAGACATGCGGAGCCACTACAACCTAATGCACACCAAGAGACAGTGAGACAGCTCAGGAGTGTATGATATGAAAGTTGAAAATAAGCCATTTTATATCAATGTGAGAAGACATCTATGCACTTAGACACCAAATAATTACTTAAAACTGCACTTTTAATGGTATGCGTAATCCAGGTGTTTTGGTCAGCTTTCGGTGTGGGATTCAGTGCCTCAAGCTCTAAGCATAACACCATTCGTGGAATCTTAGTCGAGCACTCTACGGGCAATCGACGGAAGACAGTACGTCTTTGTTTCTCTTAACAAACTTAAGTCTAAGATCAAAGTTTCCTTACCATTTTAGATACTGGTATCTAGATTTGGTATCCCTCAATTGATATGCCGAGCTCTGTGTACCTGCTTGTCTTAAGAAAGTTCATTTAAACAGAGATTTTCTACTTTGCCAATAATGTTTTTGGTGCTCTACATTTTCTGTGAGAGAATACGACTCTTTTGTTACTTTGATTAATAGAAGCCCTGTAAGAATTCTTTCAGGGGTAGATGTTTAAGAACCATACATCTATATTAAAAAGCTATATAGCATGAAGGGGAATTGTGTAGACCCTTTTTGCTACGAAACACTAAAATTTAGCTATTAATACAAATCTCAAAACACTCTTTTGTTGACCCCTCTAACCAGCTGTCCTCTGTCATTGGTCTTATTTCTGTGAAACTTTATTTGGACTTTAACATCTTAACTATGCAATTTGAGCTTGTTATTTTAATTCGATTTATTATTCTGTCAGAATTCAGCTAATAAGTGCTGTCATTAGATGCTATCTGCTGTTTTTTTCTTTTGTAAATGAAAGATGTGTTTGGAGGATTTTTAAAATACTCATGTACAACACAAACTCAAGGTATACTATGTATGTTTTCAAGCGTTATTTATACTGCAATGATGAAGCTGGTGGTCTGAAAAATCTTGATATTACATATTATATCTTTATAGAGTAGGTTTGGTCCTAGCAGGATGAAAAGAGATCACATTAGGGGCACAGACAGTCTCACTAGACTTATTGCATGGTACACAATGACACCTTTTTTTATCCCTTTTATTTGAAGTGACCAGTTTTGTTAGGTTTTTGGTGTGTTATAAACTGTTTCACATCTCACAAGTTTCTTATCAGGCCACAGTAGGAGAAAATCTTGATGTGAGTTCAAAATGTGATTTTATACCTTGGTGAACATTGTGATATTTTATAACGTGAAGGACAAGACACTGAAAAGTCTTTGTCTTTTGTGGGAGTCCCTACTAACTGTGGCTAAGAAGCAGTCACAGGTTTAGAGAACTATACCGGAAGCCATCAGAGCAAGATCTCATGTTCTGTGTGGCAAATTTGTCATTTCACATCTTGATATGCAATTCAGTTATTAAGTTCTGTACTGAATGGCAAGTGTATGGGTCATTCTACACAAATAGTTCAAATGAAGGTTAGAATAATGTCAGCCTATCATTTTCATAGAATTTGTTTAACCTCATGCTGCACTTTAACTACCATTTATAAATTTACTGAAAAACCCTTCATAATTTTTTACCTTTATTAATCTCTACATTTCAAAGCCAAAACACAAAGAAAACTTTAGTTTTGTTCAATTATAACAATGCTACCCATTTTGTTTATTTACATTTTAAATTTACATTCGATGTACTCTTACGTACAATCTATCAAAATAGCTCTGTGAACACTGTACCACTCAAGCAAATCTCAAAACAGAAAAGACAATATCAAATTCTGTCCAGATTGAAGACAATTTTGCATGTAGCAATATCGACAAGATGTTCAGTAGTTAAGAACATTGTAAATTATGTCATTCAGAATTATTTTGGATTTATTTTTGAAACTGTGTAAGCGTGGGGCATGAAAAAGAAAATATTTGTTGTTAAAAAAATTTTACTATTTTATCTTCCTAAATTTTAACATCTATATTAATATTTGTCCAATTTTAAAACTTATTTTGAACCCCTTTTATAGAATGACCCATAGATGTCCGGTGTCATGCATTTTTTGACATACAGGTTGGCTCCATAAAATTAAATGTTTTATTTTATTTATTTTTTTTTTAATATCTGGCCAATAGTCACCCAAGCCTAGTGCCAGTCTTCAACGTTTGTAGTATTCTGCTGAATATATTGCATTTTCTTTGGTCAAATGTGAACTGTTAAGATTGGTGGCAGTTTTCTTATAACCACATCTGTTATTAAAAATGTATTTAACTTTCAAGTGTGCTGATAGACATACAAGGAAGATTTGAGATAAAATGTTGTAACTCAGAAGTTTTTCAGTTTTTTTTTATTCTATACATCACCAATACTTTTTCATAAGAGTATTTGTCAGGAATAAAATGAGGGGGAAAATGATCATATTAGCCAGACAGGATCAGTCAAATATGTCCCCCAAGTCTGGATCCATTGGATATTTAATGCAATACTTCTAAACCCCTAAGCACCGATGAGAGGAGACTGTTTAGATTCACTACAGCTATTGTGGTTTAGCATGTTCAGTATTGATTATACCTAACATTGTTATTGTATATCCAGATTTATAGCTGATTCCATCCAAACCAGCTCGGCAAATATAAAGTAAAGTGGCCTCTTGTCACATGTTACCACACAGTTTGAAATTCTTTCTCTGCATTTAACCCATTCATCAAGTGAAGCAACAGGCTGCCGTGAACACATCGCTGAGGGAGCAGTGTGTGGGGACGATACCTTGCTCAGGGGTACCTCCGTGGTGCCACTAGCAGTCCTAGGATTCAAACCCACATGCTTCTTATACCAGGGGCATCTACCATACCACTAGACCACCAGCTGCCCCCTTTAAACACTATGAGACCAACCCCCTTCATTTTGCCTCTTAAAACTACCTTAATTTTAACTTTAATTTCCCGTTTAAGAATTGAAGGAAAATTAGGGGAAAAAGTAGTTTCTGCTTTTTCAAATTTGCCCATTAAAAACAGATTCTCCAGAATTAGGGCCTTAAATTTAAGATAAATTGGTTTCACCCGCCTGCCTTGATATTTAAGGTCAAATTAAAGGGTTGGTTTCACAAATGTAATGGCCACTTAGCTCAAACAAAGTAGTTGGGTGTTATTTCAGGGTTGAATTAAGGTAGGGTTGAGCACATTTTAAATACATTGTGTTTTGTAGTGAAGTGATTGTAGACAATATGTAAACATGGAACATCTGCAGAAAATCACCAGAAAAAAATGCACATACCCACCTGAGCATGTATTTTCACTATGTAAAAGACTTACAGGCTTATGCCTAATTGTAAGTGTACAGGCAGTTTTATTTTATAAAATGCAAAGAGTAACTGTTCCTTGGTAAATTTTCAAATATAAACTAATGTTCCCATCATTCTACATTTGCTATTTCATTGATTTGATGTATTCACAGTCACTCAAAAATGTGGAGACTTCAGATCTAAAATATAAAGCAACTTTTCAGGAAAAAGAAAAAATCCCGAACTCATAACATGTTCATGGAACATGATGGATTTAATTATTTAAACTATTTACATTGCTTTTACATTTTGTCAAGTCTGATAAGGAAAATCTTTGTGAACACAGTGGTCTGGGTCATACCTTGAAAAAAAACGTTATGCACTAATTGGCCCATACTTTTGTTTCTCTCTCAAAAAACCTGCATAAAATCTTGTTTTACAGTAGTTTTCAAACAAGATATGATTGAGTCATTTTATTAATATTTTATTCACTTTTTTTTTTTCAATCTAGCATTAACAACAACAATCATACAAAATATGGGCACCATTGTCCCAATACATTTGTCCACATAGTGTAAGTCTGAAGTTCAATAAGGTTCAGTTAGAGATGCCCTCTGATGACCTTTATGGGCCTGGGCACTTCTCCATCATCTCCTCAGCCCTCTCTAACATGACTTACCAAAATAAAGGTAGTAAGCTCACAGTACTTTTATTCAAGCCATTTTACAGAGGGACTGCTTTGTGTGTGGTGCACATTTGGGGTTTGTTTTGTTTGAGAGCTAATTTGCTGGTTAAGTTCAATGTTAGTTTGCTGTCTTGGACAGCTGTGGAAATTAATTCTTTATGTTCTGACGCATAGCTGCTATATTTGGAAGTGTTAAGTCTTAATTTATCAGATATGTGGACAGAGAATTAAACTTTAATAAACACTGGGCTGATTTGGGCTGTTGTGCTAGTCAGGCTAACGTTAGCATAACTATCTGACTGACGCTTCTGTACAAGGAACCGGTTTGTGTGTTCGGAGCCAGGAAAACACAAACTTTGAGGATGATAATGTGATCCACGACGCTAACTGCAGATTCAGAGACGGATTTATGACTGAAGGAGCTCACATGGAGGAAGGACCGTTGGATCCAGAGGTGAGGAACGCGGTCAGGCCTGTTCAAAACATGAGAACAATGATACACAACATTGATAGAGGTATTGGGACGTCTGACCTTTACACCAATAGGGACTTTAATGACATTGCATTCAAATACGTAGACTTCAGTATAGAGTTGGATGGGATTGAGATCAGGACTCCATGAGGGCCATTCAAGTTATTCAACATTGAAACACATTTAGGCATGTCTTTATGGACCTCCTTTTGTGCTCTTGGTCTGCTGAAGCAGATTGCCATTCACTGGTATAAGGGGCCTAGCCTGAATCCTGTAAAAACAGGTATGTCCCAATACTTTTGTCTGTATAGTGTACTCCAGTGCTGGGTCACTTTGTTGGGATACACCTCAGGCCAAAAGGCCTCAGTGAGTGTTCTCCACTGAAGATTCTGTTTCAACCCAAGACCTTCCTTAATGCACTTAATTAGTAACAGGCTGTGGTGGGTTTGTCATTAATCTACCACAACGAGTTCATTTCTCACTCAAGTTCCGTACATTTTAACAACTTACACTGTAAGTACAAGTTCAGTATTTACTCCAAAATATATATTTAGCATTGTGCACATAGAATGTATATGCATAAACTGTGTGTAAACCATATACCGCATTCGAGTAGGTTTGCGGTCATCTCAGCTGGTTACACAGCACACAGGGAAATAAATCACCTCTAGAACCGAGGTGCAACACAAGAACACCAGGACACCAAATAAGTGCAGGACCTGCATTTATTAAATTACTCTTTTAACTGGAAAGAGTAAGTAAACAAGTTCTCTTCATGCAAATGTTGAAACAAACTCTCCTCCCTATTTTAGACCCCAAAGGACACCCTGTGCATCACTATAGAGCAAGACCACTTTGACTACATGAAGATGCGAAATAAGACGCTGCTGGCAAGATTTTTAGTAAGTATCTATCAAGACGGATCAATGGAATGACTGAATAGTTAACATGAATGGATTAACCAATAAGTACTTGGTTTCATCTTCAGAAGAGGAAATGCCAGATCAGTGCATGTTTTAAATTATGCATGTTGTATGTAAGACTTTTATTATGTAAAACCCAGTCTAAAAAGATTGTCTAAAATCTTTGCTTTCTTTTATTGGAGCACTTTTAGGATTTGTACTTCCTGCAGGTGGGCAGAGATGATATTAGTTTTTGAAATGAGCAGTTGAAGGCCTTTATCATGTTGGCGTTGTTATCATGCCTGTATTGGAGTGCACAGTCTGCTATCACCCTTATTAAATTGTCTGGCCTGATGTTTTCTTTTTTTGTATTTTATATGGTAAATTTTGCCTTATTTCTGGTTTTGTGGCCTCCTTAGGAGGTGGAAGATGACAAGAAGAAAGCAGTTGAAGCAGGTGCAGCTCTGCCAAGCCGAAGGAAACAACTCAGCAGCTCCATCATTAGGCGCCCGCTGGTCAGTACCATTGGTCAGGGCCTTCGGATTAGTCAGAGGACAGGCAGGTTGTGAAAAAAGGAAGCTCTTGTATAGTCAGAGCTGGCTGAGAAAGTGTGATTTTAGAGGGTGAAAGTGGATCACATCAGGGCTTTGGACCACATTCGTTAAGTCACTTAGTCATTTGTTTGTCCTTTAATAATGAAATAAAGAGATTTCTCTTGTTTTACCATGTATTCTGCTTCATCGCTGGGTCTGTATTTTGTAATGTTCTACAGTGAATCTTCTTGAGATGAACTAGAAGGCCCTAATTTTGTCTTGTATCCATCAGAATACGGAACCATTTTAAATGTTTGTATCTTTTTGTGTTATTTCTTCTACATGTAGCACAGAAGTGATAAGAAGCAATCCTTGAACTTCTACAATCATAAGGCATTTTCACTTAAAACATATGTAGCTGTGAGTGGTGAATTAAAAGTGTAATTATTTTATTATTGTTGAGAGCATTAAAGATTATCAGGGATGTGATAGCAATGAGATGTTGGCAGAAGACCTGAAGAAGTAAAAATAAGAGTAATGGCTCAATCTGAAAGTGTAGTAATGCTGTTGTTTCTTAACATCACCTTTAATATCACATCTGCATCTATTTGTGCCCAATATGTCACTCAGTAATAAATGATTGAATATAGACCCATAATAGTACAAATCATTTCATGACTGAACATATATATTTTTAAGGGGAAAAATAACTGTTTTTTCCCCCCAAGAGATTTGTTTTGTTTACACCATCTTCAGTGTTAAGTACATGTTGGAGTTTTCAGATTTCTTCTTCCTTTTTAACTTGCATTTGTGCTGAAGCATTTTAGCACCTGTCTATCATTAACTCAGCATTACACATCTTTCTTTCCTCATTGCAGAGAACAGTTAATCATTCCATTCCAGTCAGGACTGGCACTGAAAAGTGTCCTAAAAAGAGGATGGTCGCCTTCTCTCCAGAGACTGGGTTAAAGGTAGGATCCTTCCTCTCAAAATGAGCATAACTTCCCAATTGAGACTGTAGCAAGCAGTTATCTGGTCTTTATTCACATTATTTAGGAAAATACACTGAGGGTAGTTGTTTACAATTGAAATGCTAGAGCACAACCGGGAAAAAGGGACCATTCATAAGAATTTCAGCTCTTCATGACTGTGGGTTTCCACTGTGAGCTCTGTTTTCCTCCCACAGTCCAAATACATCTCAGGTGGCTTGGAGATGCTAAGTGGCCCCTCAGTGTTTGTGAGTTTCTGCTCTGTTGTGGATTGGTGGTCTGTCCAGGGTGTTTCACCATCTTTGCCACTGTATATGTCCGGATAGGCTCCAGCACCCCCACCACCCTTACATAAAGAAATTAATTAATTAATGAAGGCACCTCAGGCTGATGACTAAATTGCTTCAGAGATGCTCCTGATGTAAATTGAGATTTAGAATTCTATTCCGAAGCAGTATATTCAACTTACCACAATATAAATTATCAATGAAATCAGAATAAAATGCATGCACCGTTCCCTTTTTAATTAATGCTGTGACTGAAAATGCTCAAAATGATTTTTATTATTTATTTTTTTGCAACTCGTGCCTCACACAACCAATCACAAGATTTAAAATGCAAACTAAAATTATGTGATAATATATGTCGCATATTGAATAATATTTCACTGTGCATTAAAGCAGTATGATAAACCAAAAATATTAAACTGACTGTGACTTTACTAATGACATGCTGTATGTCAGTCTGTTGCAAGCACTGACTTACTGCAGGTTTAGATACATGCTCATTATGTGTAGTCTCTACTGTAATTGTAGTGTCTGCACCTTAAAAGTTTCATTTCATTAGACCTTTGCGCAGGTATGTCCCTTTTATCTGTGTTTATTTCCCCATACATGTGAAGCCAAGACTCCACAGCTTCTACATTTCCTTCATTTTAGCTCATGCTTGGTGTTCTCAATTTTGTCTGAGACACAGCCTGTTGATATATTTTTTTTTAAAACCTTGTTTTTAACCACGGATCTGTGATGATAAATTACATAGGATACTTTGACTTGACAAATAACATTTTGCTCAAGCTCAACCTAAATTTGTTTTATTTTTACATTACTATTTGTCCTGTGTAAAATTAGGTCTGGTTAAGTGTATATATTATGTAATGTGTGTGGTTAATAGAAGGGTGGCGCCCCCCCATGCTGTACCACTGCTGGCCACTGGGCCCACTGGTTTTAAACCACAGCTCCAGAGGACAGGAGGACATCTGTCTGCTGGTCTCAGTTCTCCAGGCTGTCAGCAGCTCTTTAGTGCCGCAGTGTTCTCGCAGATGCTTTGTTGCTTATAAAGCTAACAGGCCTGTGGCTTTTTAAAGCCATCATGGATTCCCTGGAAAGCTCTTGTGGTGGTCGCTGTTACGCAGGCAGGCATACATTAACCACTCTGAAAGAAAGTGCTGTGCTTTCGGGTGGTACATGCTCAGTAAGCCTCTGTCTAAAGAGTGCTACGTTTTATGGCTAAAAAATATGATCAGAGATAAGAGATAGTGTTGGAAAGTATTTGGTGGTAGATGGTATAATTTGAAACAACCACAATGAGCCTTGTTCAGTAGTAAAAATAGCATTTCTACCACAGTGGGCCATGACTCATTATCCAACTAAATGTAACTTGATGTTTTGGTTTTTGTACCACTGCCAGCTGTGGCAGTGTTACATACAGTAATTGTTTTTCTCGGACCAAGTGGTGTTTTGAATGAGACTTTTGTGTCGCTACCAAAGAATCCGGGACTGGAACTGGGGTTAGGTCAGTCAAGGCAGCATACTGACTCGGTGAGGTTATTTTGAATGTTCACAGTATGTCATTAATGTTAATGTGTTAAACCCATAATGATATAGTTTTCCAGCCATTGTTTATCTCTCAACTCTGCTTCTGCAGACACATAATTCATTCAGGTTTTGTTTCTGATAGAAGTAAATTCCATAATTAAGAATTAAGTTATAAATAATGCATGGGTTATGTCACATACATTTTATAAAGACACCTGTTTGCTGGTTCTTTTGGAATTAGAATTAGAAGGGGGTTTGTCCCTCTCTTTCCTGCAGTAACAGCCTCTACCTGTCTGCATTCAGCCTCAAGATCATTAATGTGGTCAGTTACACATTCTGTATTGTTAATTCTAGATAAAAAAACTCCAGCTCATCCCCAGGGTTCTGGATGGAGCTCCATCATTCTAGAGAACACAGTTCCCCTGCTCCAACGCCCAATGCTTGTATGGTTCATATTAAGCTTATGTATGTCTGCATAAGCAATTTGGCCAGAGTAGAGATAATCATTCATTTCACAATCATAATGCAGCTTAAGATGCTTCTGTACTCATTCATTAATGCAGTAATAATGTCAGTGTGCAAGTTCTGTGAAAAACAGCTCTTGTTTCATTTGGTTTAGGTGTTGCTCTGGGCTGGGAAATTATAAAACAATAGCAAGAAATGAAGTTGTCAATCAGAATGACAGAACAACTTATTTGCTGTCAGTGGGACTTTTGTATTCGATTGCAAGTAATAGTGCTGTTTCACGAATGTCCACTAGGTGGGGTTGTTTCATTCGGTTCTGTGTGTCCATCATTCACAAATGCAGACTGTAGTCATGTGATCTTGAAATGACCCTTTGTGTCATATCAGATTTGTAGGTCTTGTAGTTATGTGTAGGTTCAGGCATTTAACTAAAGAGTACAGTGGATTGTTCACACTGTGTGCAGTGGTGTGTTCACGTGTGACCGATTGATCACTTTCACTTTTAGATATTCCGTCTTCCACCGCGATCGCATTCGTATTTGTTAAATGGGAAAATTCTTTGTATTCGTATTTGTATTAGAGTCAAATTCATAATGCAGCGTGCAAATACCCGAATACAAATTCGACTCCTCCCCTAATATATATATATATTAATTAATTTTACTCGAATACAAATACAAATATGAATATTTTTCTCCTTTCACCAAATACAAATACAGATAGTGGCCGCTCTGCATACCCCTAATATATAT
>JBBMFX010000148.1:3077352-3088351 GCA_037832545.1 Rhabdalestes septentrionalis | reverse complement strand
GTATTGGCCCCAATATAAGGCACACCTGTATATAATGAGATCATTACATGATGAGGTGTGTCTATCGCCCCAATACGATTGCCTCACTATCCCAAAAATGCCTGAAGTGAAACAAACACCATATGTATGACATCCACTAACTCTTTCCAAATATCCCTAACTTATTGTGAGTAGTGTATAATGTTGAAATGATGTGTAAATTATGTGTACAAAAATATGAATATAAAAAGATATTTGTGTGAATAATATCAGTGTGTTATTATTTACCAAGGCAGCATGATTTTGTATATTTCAAAATACTTGACATAACGAATAAAGTGTCTGATACCTTTTAGTTTCTAGGTTTTAATATGTAATATATAGTGTAGAGCTTTGTGTATATAAACACATATACTGCAGTATTGTGTATACTACTGTATTCACTATAGTATTATGTAAGGAAGCTCTATGAGACATTTCATAATGTACACTTACCCTTTATCTACACCATTTTCTCAGCACCGCTGACCATATAGGTGCCCTATATTCTTTCCAACTACAGTAGACCATCTAGTTCTCTGCATCATTTGTTAACCACAATTGACTGTATAAAATAGATGGCCAGGACCCCCCAGCGTTATTGCATGCACACAGTATCACTGATGTGCTTGTTGGTTTATTTACTGTACATTAAAGGAGTCAATATGATGATTCCAGACTTGTGAAGAGTCATGGATGTCTGGACTCATGGAACCATCTGTTGAAAAATAAGGTAAAATCTGTGTATTCAGAAGCCCGTGATGGCCAAACATTTGCTGTTTTCTCCAAGAATACAGCCAGATTGCTTAGAAGTCAGTTCATCTGTTTTCAGAGGCTTTTTCATATGTGAAGTGGGTGAAGAGAAGTTGTGAGAGTGTGTACGAGTGCAACCTCTCTGCTGTTTAGAGTAGCATTTAGAGAGAGCCTGGGGAGATTTCATGTGAACTTGGCCTTTCCTGCTCTTTCCTCATCCAGTCATCTGGGAGCTCTCTGCATGCTTGACAGCATTAAACAAGCTCAGACACTCTTGCTTCTCAGGTCAGTCTGGGTCTTTTCACTCTGTACGCCTGCTCTTAATGTGACAGTGTTAAAAGACTCACTTTCATTTCATCTAAAGCAAAGGATTTATTCTTGTTCTAGATTTGCTGCCTGTATATCTGAAGCTTTTCTAAATCACCCCTTCACTCTGCCTTTAGAGGAGGGAGGTCACAGCTGCATGAAAGAAGACTCAATACGTTTTTGATATTTTTCAATATTGCATAAAAGAAATCCCCTAAAATCACTCCTCTACAACAATAGGTGTTCATATTTATATGGATATATGTAGCTGTGTGTATATGTATATACATATGCATATACGCACACACAAGTACACATGTACATTGTGTCTATATTATCGTTAGAATCTCCCAGCTGTCTTGACTTGACTTGAATTGACACTCTTGATTTCTATGTAGCTGCAGTTCTCAATTTTTTTCAGTCTAAGCCCCCTCTGTGGATAATAAATGCCACCCAGAGCTGCCTTTTTTTTTTTTAGATATGGTCAAAGTAAATGTTATAAACTAACATTAAATTGGTGGGGGAAAAAACCCCCCAACTCATTACTAAGTAGGGATGCCACCTTTTCTAAACCATTTGACGGTTACCAGTTGCTCCATAGTGGAGAAGAACTACTGAACTGTGCAAAAAAAACAGCTCTGTATAGAACCAGTGCTTTTACTAAAGAAGACTTACAGAATTCATTTTAAAGCTGTAGGCATTCTAGGTTTAGATATTTAAAAGAGCCATTGAGCAGAGGTTTAAAAAGGCATTTAGAGTGACATACAGATATTAGTTGGAAGGGCACTGACACTCTGGAGCAACTAAGGTTTTAGTGTCTTATTCAGAGACACAGTGGTAGAAAGTTTGTGGTCATCATGTTCACAGGCGAGTGTTTTACCCTCTAGGCTACTACAACCCTGAATTTAAACCAAACACCAAGGGAAGCAGCAGGCAGCCACGAACACCAAGACCAGGAAGCAGTATATGGGGGTGGTACCTTGATCAAGTGTACATTAGTGGTGCCACTAGCAGCCCTAGGATTCAAACCATAGGGCCAACTCCTTAACCACTAGGCCACCTGTGTAAGCCATGCCTCCTCTGCACTTACTTTACTCGGATAGGATGCATCCTGATAATTCTGTTTAGAATGTCTATACTGATATTTTTATACAAATATTTAGGAGTCCTTACATGGTGTTTTTGTTGTTCATTTACTGTACATATGGTAGTTGTTTGGCCTTTTAAAAATGAATCCAATTTCTTTACATTAACCATCAAACTAATTGACTATATAATAATAAAACTAAGCTGACTTCATCACAAATGTAAATGGGAGTGACCTATTTGTCACTTTATAATAAATGAGCAGTGTTTTAGTCTTGCAGATAACTCACTGGTAACTGTGTTGTAAATCTTTTATGTCTCAATGGGCTTCGAAACAGTCTGAGAGCTAATTGACCCTAGGCCCATGTTAGCGGTTTTCTAGCCTGTGTAGCTTAAAATGTTTGCTAAGTGCCAGGGAAAGATTCATTTTGCCCATTAGTGTTAGTGGAGCTGACGTTAATAAGGGATCGGCCGCTCATTATTTTGGATGCAGTGTCCAGCCACTTGGTTCTTAAGAGCTTGGGAGATAAAAGCGACCTCTAAAACTGCATTTACAGTCAAAAGCTACCGCAGGATGAACCCCCCCATGCTTGTCCATTTGAGGCTAATGGATTCAGGGCTATTATTCGGTTCAGTGGGGGCACGCCGGCTCTGTGCACAGAGGAAGTCCCAATAGAAGGAAAAAATGAGTGTCTGAGCAACAGCTGAGGTGAAATATGGTCCAGTTGACTCCAGGCTTTAAGATGTTTTACGTGTCAAGTTTTGCTGTAACCTTCTTTTATTCATGCTGTTTAGGATTAAAAATCGTAATCATAACGACTGATTAAAATTCACCTTCTCAGTGACTCAGCAGTGGCAGTTTGCATGATGATGATTCCTGTATTAAACTGGACTTTTATAGGAAGAAAAAGAGCCAGAAAAAAAACCCACAGGTCTATTTACTTATTTATTCATTTAGCCACAAATTGCTTTTTTTTTCTTAATGAGGTCATTCCCAATAAAGTTGGAATCTTCATAAGCTGCATCTCTTATTTGATCAGTCATTAGTTTGAGACTTGGAGCCACAGTGGAAATTAGTTTTAGGGGCTGTTGACATAAAACACACACAAAAAATGTACATTTCAGAACATTCCATATTACATTCTTCAGGCTTCAGTGTACTGCAGTGGTACAGGGCTGATTTTTTTATTGGCTGAATCTGTCATTCATTTACTAAATGCTCCTTGATAGGGCTCTCTCTCAATTAACATGACAAAATAAGTGTTTTGTATATATTGTATATATTTAAATGTAGCCAATTATCATTTTTATCTTTTACTTTAAAATAGTTTGGGAACTTTGAAAGACCATACTTGCACCAAATGTGAGAAACTGGTCTGTTTATTATTCCATCTTATGAGGTGATGAAAATTAGAAACTCATAACTGACTAAAGGTCAACTTTAGTTGATCTGTCTATGCTTTTTAGCTGTAGTATTTTAGCTAAATATGTATCAACTGCCAAAGAAATAACAGCCATTTCATTTACAAAGTCATGCGTTTCGTGTTTCCTTGGTTGGATGTGAGCATATTGGACTATCCTGGGGAATGTTATGAAGTTAGCTTAGGGGGGTGTTTACTTTGCCACAACCTTGCCATTGTCAATCACTAGGGTCTGAAATGCTGACACAGTCACAGTCACAGTTTTACTTCAAAGTTGTACTTTTTCTTCTCTCCACTTTCATTATCGTTTGGATTAATCTGACTTAATATTTAAAGACCATAAAGTCACTGAGACACTTTGAATCTTTTCTAATAGTGTCTGGCCCATTTAAATAGAGCAGCATAATTTAACAAGGCGGCAGGCGCACATGCACATAAAATTCACTCATGCTGCCAATGCCAGGCTGCTACTGACACTAACCACACGATTCTATAATCAATGATAGCAATCAACTCTGCAGAGATAACGTGAACGTTTGAGGCAGTTTAGATGCATGCGTGCTGCAACATGTTTTTCATCCTAATACTCCAGTAATTCTCTCCAATAATTAGGATAATCCAAGCGGGTAGAAATGAGGTTGCAATGCATTATTTTGTACCTCTACAGACCCAGGCCTGGTCTAATAATTAAATGAATCGATAGTGACATCCCTGGTACTGTTGTAAACAGCATCTTCAGTATTCAGCTTTGCCACTTCATCAGCTTTCCCTGGAAAGTTCCTGGGGTGAGAAGCAGGTTGAGTGTGTGCGAGTGCAGTAATTACGGATCGTTCCCTGTTGGGAAGACTTTTCTGATGAAAACGATTCTCTCTGGAGTGCCTCCTTACTCAAACACAACGTAATCTGAGGTATTTTTCTCCAAAACCTTCGATCACATCAAGCTGCTGGAAACACAATTCAGTTCTGTAGGTGTTTTAATACACTGCTTTATTTCATAGCCTTGTCTTTTCCACCCCTTCCACTGAGTACATGCCTGGCTTGAACTTCAAGCCAGTATTACCATCGGGGCCTTGTACAACCATCTGGTTGCGGTTCTTGGAACAGTCCGAGGCCCTGTCACTGTCCTGCTGTTCTCCTGGAATTCAACTGCATGATTTTGTGGCTGGAACACTCAGCTTCGTGTTTCTTAGTGTAACATAGTGCTGCCTAATTCAAAGACTGATACTGATACAGATAAAAATGCAGTAATATATGAGAATAAAACATATCTAGTGGTAAAATTATTGCAGTCTTTCCCCATTTTAATAATAATCATGATTTTTTCATAACCAGAATACTCAGCAGCATTAGACTTGACCTGCATTCGCTCCACAAACAGCTCCTTCAGTGTATTCATGTTTACAGTAGGATCCAAAGTCTGGGGCCAGTGAAAATGCTGCCGATCACAAAATTAATGACTGATTTTATTGTCTGCATAACAGTTTAAGTGAAAAGTAGATTCCCTCTACATCTCTTAATATTTGGTATTTGCCTCGGTTGTGTTAGTGACTGCAAACTGAAGCTGGCTTGGTCTTTCCAAGTTTGTGCCTCCTGAGTACAAACTCAACATCTGAGCTTTCTATACAAAGTCATCAGAATTGTCCAATGTTACATATGTGGTTTAATGTGAAAAGTTATCTAGTTATCTTGAATGTTTCTTGTCTCTTCTCAATGGCCTCAGATTTTTGGGTCCCACTCTAAATTCAGTGTATTTTTTTTTTAAATCAGTGCACGTTTATTCCTTCATTATTAAAAAGAAGACTACCTAACTTGACTAAAAGGTTAACATAAGAGTATTTTGCACAGTGTAAGTTTGTCCATATGACAGACTTTTTTTTTAAACACACATAGATCACCTGAGCAAAACTAATTCTTCTATGTGTTTCTACCTTAGTTTGTTCCTTTTGGAAACACAGCATGGAAACACATACACGCTACTGCAACACGTTTCTGTCCAGCCTCAGCTCGTGCGAAATTGATGGCTCGTATTCCTCGTCAGTCCTGCGACTCTCTTTCGTCTGAGTGGACTTCTCATGCAGGTCTCTCTGCCGAGAGCTCGCACCGGATATACAACTAACTACATCTAATCCCCTGACCTGGCTTATCTCAAAATCAGGACACGCGTTTGTTCTCATATAGAAATGTCTTTCATGCACTGGGGCGAATAATCATGTGCGCCCTGGAGCGAACGTCAAAGTGGAGTCCTTGGTGTCTTTAGAAACCACCTCGTCTTGTAATGGAGAAGAACCTTCGGCCAAATCTAGGTCCACTTGCATGACAGGGGGATCGTCAGGCCTCTCTAGGAAGGTTCTCCTAGAGGTTGAACCGGTTGTCCACTCCAGTGAGGTCTCGCTGGATGCTGCAGGGTCCCAGCTGGGTGGCCTGTGCGTACGGGTCAGTTCCACAGGCTGGTTCTCCTCTGCCAGGTCAACCCCAGAACCCTCAGATCCGTCCTGGACAATGCTGGTGACTCCTTGCGCCCTGGACAACTTGCTTACTCCATCATCTTCAGGCGCAAGTGTGCTTTGCTCTGAGGTGTACAGTCTGGTGGTTTCAGTATTTGTAACCAAGCCTGCAGGAAGGTCACTGGTACCTTTCTCACTGTCCTCTACTCGAGAAGATTCCTCTGCCTCTGTGTTTGCCCCTGTAGTCTCTGAAGCTTTCGTCCTGTTGCTGATATCCAGAAGATCCCCCGAGCTGTTGATGGGACTGGAGCCCATGGAGGTAGAGCAGACTGAGGCTACAGCATCTGGCCGTCTAGACGACGGGGAGGCTGAGGTGGGCTTCCAGATCAGACTGTAGTAAATGGCCAGGATGATGGCAGCCAGAGACACAGACAGAACGTATGCAAAAACTGTAGCCAGTCTCACCCACTTCTTGTTGGTCTTCGCGGCCATTTTTGCTTTTTTGTCCCCCGTGTACGTGGCGGGCTTGCCTCGTTCCATGTTCTTCAGGAAGTCCCGCGCCCTCTGGACCCCCCTCTGTCTCCGTCGCTGCCCCCCCTCGTCCTCCGTCTTGAGGCTTGTCAGATGCGTGGTGCAAAGCTCGGGGAAATTCTCGCGCCTCAGTCTTCGCGCTGTCGCGCTCTCCGTGGTCTCCAGTTTCTCCAGTGTTTCCAGTGTCCCCCCATTCCCAGTGGCTCCCACCTGCTGGTAACCTGTTTTCTTCAATATCAGCCCCTCGTCATGAAGCCGCACGCCCGGTGCGCTTCTAAAGCTCTGCACATGTTCCGCGGGTTGATGCGCCAGGAGACCTGCGTGCGTCCTCCCCGTGCCCTCCGGCAGATGGAGCATCACAGAGGACAGTGAGAGAGAGGGGGGCTCTTAAAGAGAAACCAGCCCCCCCGCCTCACTCCACTCCTCTCCTCCCCTCCAGTTCCTTTCTCTGGTACATTTTATTTACCTTCGTCACAGCTCGCGTGATGTAAACACGAATGGTCCTGTTTTTTCTTCTATATCTCCGTGTTTCTCAAGCAAGAATTTTACAGTTCAGCTTCTAAACACGAAGACGCAGTTATTACTTTCAAATACACACGTGTGTGAATACACACACACTACATACATCTATCTAAATATAGTATAGTAGAGATCATTGGATATTCCTATATGTATGTGTGTATACAGTCCCGTAAAATTCAGTTAAGAAATGTTCACATATCGAGGTCTAAAGTAGTTTTTTATTTATATCCGGAAAGGGAGGTCAACAACAACAAAAATTAACTTTGTTTTACTCAACAAAAATCTGTATTCTGGGGAAGAAGTTAGGAAACCCTGCCCTTTATTAATACTGTAATTCTGTAGTTTACTGTAAATAAGGTTTAGAAATTTTATATAGATTTAGAATGTTTATATGGTTGTGTTTTATGGCTGTGCTTGAGAGACACCATCGACTGGAACCAAATTCCCTGTACAAGCACACACATATACTTGGCCAAATAAAACAATTCTGATTCTGATTCTTTAAAACGTAACTGCCCCATGTGGCTGAGTTAACTAAGGAGCGTTAGTTTAAGGGGTTTCTTGCTTGAGGGGTTTCAAATCACCCCACAGCATCTCAGTGGAATTAAGATCTGGGCTTTGACTCCCTGGCTATTCCAGGTCTCTCCACTTCTTACTTTCCAGCCAGTCCCAGGTGGATTTACTGGTGTGTTTTAGGTCATTGTCACATTGCAGCTTTAATTTTCTTACAAATGATCTCACATTTTCATCAAGTAGCACAGCATCCCCAAACCATGACACTTCCATCACCATGCTTCACAGTTGCTATGGTTCTTTTCCTGAAATGCAGCATGTGGTTTACACCAGACATGTCCTCTGTTCTGGTGTCCAAACTGTTCAATTTTGGACTCATCGGTCCATTGAACATTATTCCAGAAATCATGGCGTTTGTTATTTCGAGTAACTTCCGTTTGACCTTCATGTTTCTGTTAGAGAGCAAAGGTGTCCTCCATGCACACTTCCCATGCACGTTAAACTTGTCCAACTTGTCCTTTCTGACTGTACATGAATGCACTTTCACATCAACAGTAGCAAGAGACTCCTGGATGTCCACTGATGACATTTTAGGGTTTTGTGGGATTTCTTTCAGCATCTTGTGGTCTGTCCTCAGGGTGAACTTACTTGGACAGCAAGACCTGGGCATGTTGGCAGACATCGGAATGACTGATTTAAATTTTTTTGATCTTTTCAAATCCCTCACCAGACTCATAAACTGCTAAATCCTTCTTTCTAGAGGCTTTTTTTCTGACAGCTCTTTCTCGCCATGGGGTTCAATCTCACTTCACCAAAATAAATGTCTAAAGATTAAATAGGGCAGGTCTCCTTAAAAGTGCAGAGTAATGATGTTCAAATCATGTGCCTCTGATGTGATACACCTGTGTGCTTTGAACCATTTGTGTGGATGTGTGTTTGTGTGTGTGTGTGTGTGTGTGTGTGTGTGTGTGTGTGTGTGTGTGTGTGTGTGAGGCCCACACCCAGTGACAGCTCAGCCCATGGACATGTAAGCATCTAAATTGCTTTTTCCTTTGGTTCAGTAGTCTGTGTATTTGTGATTGAGTGTTTCTATGTTGACAGTAGAACAGTCATTTCCATTTTCCATATAAATGAGATATATTTCCATCGACATGTTGTGTCTTTGTTTTAGCAAGATGCCTTTACACTCTTTCAGCAATAATGGTCAATTATTGCTCATATTTTCTCTAATTAGTAGGCCCACCTTTATTTTGTCCTCAGCATAAAACAGGACAAGTGCGCCACCCTCTGGGCGAACAAGCGTCGTTTATATAACCAAAATACGAAGAAAGAATTCAAGAAAGAACTCTCTCTGTATTAAACGAATTCATCAGGTGAAATAACGGAAAGCCAGCTCTCAGCACCCGGGGAGCAGTGTGTGGGGGCGGTATCTTGCTCATGATACCTCACATGTGCTTAGCAGTCTTAGAATCAAACACAGGTCTTCTTAACTGCCGGGCGAACTCCCAAACCACCAGGCAGAATGAGCTGCTTGTGTAGGAACTTAACAGACACTGGCATGGAATGGTTGTCATTCTCAAAGAAATGCTGATTTATTTTAGTGATCTCTTATTTTTTACGGAGCTGTGTGTGTGTGTGTGTGTTTAATATATATGTTGGTGTGAGTGTGTATTTCTAATTTATGTAAAGGGACAGAACTTGTTTAATGCATGTGTTTAAATCTGTATATAGTTCAGTGTTGTTTGTGTGTCTGACTCTAAGAAAAGTAACTTTTGTTACTGTGAGCTAGATATTTTTAGATATTTTTTGACATTCAGAAATGTTCTGTGTTTTTCTCCATTCAGGATCATGATATTATTCACTGTCTCTATCTGAGAATCAGCTCAGTTTATAATCTGCTCAACACATTGCCTGCAAACACTTTTATTAAACATGTCAGTTTTATTGCATGATACCTAGAATACTGCTGTATTTGTATCTAGACAACCGGCACAGACCATTAATCATAATTCTATTGGGTGGAAATCTCTCAAACTAGTTTCACACTGTGGCTGTGGCTCTTTAAAGATTTTTTAAAGATCTTTAATAGACCATCCTGAAAGCTCCTTTAGGAGGAAAGAGATATCTCAGCATTTTCATGCTTTGTGGATGTAAACATCCTTTGCCACTTTCAAATGCATCCAGTGACCATGGTGTTGGTCACCACTAGTGGGGAGTGTTGAGTTATCCTTAGTTTGTTGCTGTAACAGACCTTAGACCACTGCATTGAAGGTGAAGGACAGTGTCATTAACCTACAGAGTCCCACTGAGCTACATTTTCCCTTCTCTTACACACATTATTCAAGTCACATAGATGAAAATGATCAGGCTGATGAGGAAATGAACTAACAGAGTGGGAGAACAGGGACATGCCACACTGTGTGATAGAGCTAAACAGCATTACTGAATTAAATTATTAAATCATTTCCTAGGATCAGCCAAAACACGTTTGATGTTCAACATTTGCTGCATTGGAGCTACAGTGGACAAAAGTAATGGGACAGCTAACCATTACACTAACAGGGACGTTTCATTCCTAGACTTTAACATGGAGTTGATCCCCCTTTGCTGCTATAACAGCTTCCACCGTCCTTGAAGGTTTTGCATGAGATTTTGGACTTTCTGTGAGAATTTGTACTCATTCATTCTGTAAATGAAACTCCGTTCCAGTTCATCCCAAAAGTTTTGGATGGGGTTGAGGTCAGGGCTCCATGTGGCCAGTCAAGTTCTTTGCAACAAACTCATCCAGCCACATCTTTATAGAACTTGCTTTGTGCACTGGGGCACAGTCATGCTGGAGTAGAAAAGGTTCTTCCCCATACTGGGTCCACAAAGTTGAAAGCATGTGGTTGTCCAAAATGTCTTGCTCTGCACAAGTATTGAGATTGTCCTTCACTTGAAGTAATGGGCCTAGCCCAAACCCTGAAAAACAGGCGTGTCCCAATACTTTTGTCCATATAATGTACATGGCTAATTAGCAAACAAGTAGTAGCTTATGACTTTTATATCAAATGTAATTATGTAGCTAAACAGCCGTTTCAGTCATGATGTTGTGTAACAGCACAGCATACACTGTGAGAACCCACATGACATTACTCAGACATTGCAGATTGAGGTGAGTAATTTTCCAGTACATGTTATCTACATTAGCTTTATGACAGCTCAAAACTAGGGAAAATTCTATTAAATACCAGCACCTACAGTGACTTATCTGATCAGCTACATTTGGGGGAAGGTAACTCATACACACACCCGCCCCAAACTGTCACTTTAGGCCAAGCCAGAAAATCCTGAAATCAAGCATGTGTTCAGGCCCATGCAGAATTAAGCAACATGAAAAAATATATATTTACGTATACATACATA
>JBBMFX010000148.1:3033802-3044330 GCA_037832545.1 Rhabdalestes septentrionalis | reverse complement strand
CAGGTTCAAACCTCGCTTTCTACCATGTTGTCCTTGAACAAGACACTTAACCCTCAGTGTCTCCAGGGGGACTGTCCCTGTAACCAAAATCTGTTAGTCGCTCTAGATATTGGGATATGCCAAAAGCCGAAACTGTAAATAATCAGTATTGTGTTTTAATGAAATTCTACAAAGATGCAAATAACGGAAAGTGGACAAGAAAGTAACAGTCTTGTTGCTGACTTATGGGTGGTGACAGTTCATGTGTGATATTTATTTATGAGAGTACAGTTTAAGGGTGCATTTGTGTGTGTGTGTGTGTGTGTGTATGTATATGTGTGTGTTTAGGAGAAAGAGCAGTTCAGTTGAGTTTTTGCTTTGTGTGTGGGGAGTACAGGAGAGTCTGGTGGCCTGGGGCAAGGAACTGTTTCCCATCTTGGAAATGGACGCCTGTATGCCACAGAACCTTTTGCCAGACAGCAGGAAGGAGAAGAGAAGGAGGAAGGGATGTGTAGAATCATTCACAATGCTGGCTTTGCAGATACAACATGTGGAGCAAATGGCCTTCACAGTTCCTTTCAGCTGACCCCTTTCTTGTGGTCAAAGTGGCGCAATTCCCAAACCAGGCCAAGATGCCACTGCACAGGATGCTTTCTGTCGTCCCTCTGTTGAACATGATGAGGAAGGGAGGGATGAGTGAGCTCTTCTCAGTCTCCACAGGAAGTATATATGATGCTGTTCTTTCTGGGTAATGGAGCTGGTGTGAAATTTGAACATCAGGTTTTTTTCTGCACCAGTTTAGCCTCCTTTCTGTCTGTAGACTTATTATTCCCAACCACATATTTGTCCAGTATTTCTGACATGGGAAGTGTTGGGGTCGATTGAAAGGTTTACAGAACAAACCATTCATGGTTTTATGTTTTATGGGGACCAAAAAAGGGTTCTTTTATGGCTTTGATTTAAATAATATATTTGGAAACATTATTTTAAAGAATGTTTTTAATCTTTATTTTGACAGCAATTAAATATTAAAATATAAAATTTACATTGTACAAAAAAAGATTTATGAACTATTTTGACACGCTAATAGGCAGTCACGGTTATAGCTGGGCATAAATCGTCTGTTTCCCGTTTGGAGATCTGAACCTTGGGCGAAGCCTTCAAGTAAATCTGTGATGCAGCCTCACTGCGGAAGATTTATTTGAGCATTTTCTTTGTTGAGATCCTCACAAGGCTTTTTTCCTGCATCGGTCAAGCAGTCTGGGTGCCATGGGTTGCCGCGTGATAGTCGAGGCTGAGCTGGAACCTCCATGGGTCAGTCTCATCAAGCGGGAGCCAGAGGAACGGATGGCAGGGCCAGTCTCTGGGGCAGGAGGCTCCAGACTAAGCACGTCTGGCCACTGAGGGCAGTCAGCCAGGCAGAGCTGTCACCGCCAGACACCTTGCACCCCTGAAGAGTCACGAAAACACTCCGCAAGTTCATAAAGCTCTGCTTCATTCCATGATCCCTAAGATGCTGAATGTCAGGCAGACTTGCTAATGCTTTAGCCAGTTTTACCTCTCATTACAATTTCACAGGGGCCTGCGATCTTGTCTTAGAGCCATTTCTGCTTCCAGAATAAGTGCGTACATTCTCAAACAGTTCTTGCCTCAAGCGTAAAACAAACTCTTTCGTGGTTATTATTCATAAAAGCAAATATTGTTACAAGAAATGAGAAATTCCCCCAAACAATATCAATCTGATGCCGGCCCTTTAGGGAACTTTTCTCAGCAGCTCACAGCGGTAAATTTGGGGCATACAAGAATTGTTCGGCCCTGACTGACCCGAGCGGGTGACCAAGAGGTTTTCCGCAAACTCCCGCCACACATGATTTGCACATCAACGTTTTGAATCTCTGAGACAGTTTCAGCTATCCGAGCAAATATGCAAATGGTTTTGTGAGGAACCAGCAGTTTAAAACCAGCAGTTTACTCCAAACCCACCAGTTTCTACTCCAAAACCTTCTTGGCTCCAATGTAGAAATATATTACAAACTAATACGATGTAAATAACAGGTTAACAGGACCAAAAATAAACATCTTTGTCATGTCATGAAATGCATTATAATGGACCAGGAGCACGTTACCCTGGTTCGGTGAATTCAGGAATTACCACAAACCCCTGTTCTATTTGTGGAAATCGGGAGGACAGTTTGTGGCCCTTTTCATACGTAGTTTTAATATCTAAAAATATCTAAACAGCAGGATAGCACCCTTAAACACATGCATTTGGGTTTGAATATGTCTCCAGTGCTGGGACGAGGGGAGATATTTTACGTTGGGTGTGCCGAGGAGGGTAAGTAACGTATACTGTGAGGATTTCCTATCTTTCCTTTTGATTTTGTTGGTCTATTTACATCAAATAGCACATTGGAACAAGTTATGCATGATGAGGCCAGAGACGATAATATACACATATAAGTGAGGCATCAAACTGCTGACACACAACCTGCTTGCTCTGCTCTCTCTCTTTATGGATGCACTTTATGCAAATGAGGCCAGCAGCAGCTGATTAGATTATTGAGATGTGGCTTCGTAACCGACTGTGGCTATGACACACTGTGTGCCCTGAGATTCAGCACTCGAACACACACTAAGCGGGGTTGAAAAATCAGCCAATATATTCACAAAGGCAGGACTTTAATGAGTTGGATTAATTGAAACCAAAGACAGGACACTGTTAGGACACAAAACGAGCCTCCATCTCCGCGTACGCTTTCACTCTGCTTGTGTTTCAGTGACGCGCCCACAAAGTGTCTGGCAGTGTGATGCGACTGCGGTGATAAACAGGGCATGGCTGCATGTGATTATGAAAATGCATCTGTGAATCTAATAAAAATGCAAACTTCACCCTGCATCAAGCATTTTCTATTGCATTACATTCATTTGGCAGATGCTTTTATCCAAAGCAAATTCGACGAGCGTAAAGATACAGCAAGCATAAAGAGAATGCATGTACTTTGGCCAAAAGATTTCAAAATTCAATTCCTTTATTTTATTGTATTTGTTTTATTAATTGTTGAACAGTTTTAGATTACAGTCCTGAAGTCTGGGGGCGCTGTTACACCCCCAGCATCCTCAGTCCCCCACTCCACTTCCTGCATCAATGCTCCAGTGATCACTTATAATTGAATTTCATGAGTGGAGGAAGAGTGCCACACACATTTACCATGTCTTTGTCTCACTGCGTTTGTTGTCAGACAGAACCTGCTCGGAGTCATGTACACATATGAGGCATTACAGACATTTAGATTGCATGAGCTGCTAACGCACCATATGGAAGGGGAGGCGAGGAAAGAAGCTACGCAGCTTCAATCCTTTCTACTGTCTCAGTTGATTAAGGCAGATCTTTGTTGCCTGGGATGCAACAGAACGCCTCAGCATTCGCACTGCAAATGTAAATGTGTTCATACACGCCTCTGAACACCTCTGAAAGTGGTGTGAATGATCAGATAACAATGAGGGTTAAACCCTTGCCACCTGTACTTCTATCCACTTATGGCTGAATCCCCTGTGACGCACGTTCATGCCCTTTACGAATGTGGCCTAGGAAACTCAAGCAAACGAAAGATATTCCATTTGCACTGTAATATGAAATAAAAAAATAACCCTAGTTGGAGCCCATTATGCCGGAGACCTTTTCATTCTGTAGATGGAAAAATGTCCCATCTTTTATGTTTAAGTGGTTTGAAACACCAGGAACAAAAGCAGATAAAGGAGGACATCTATAAAAAGAGCTATCAACTGAAGTAATTGGCCAGCTTTGGTCCTAAAGGGCATATTTGATATGTATTTGTTAAATGTGGGCTAACAGGTCAAGATGTGATCACACATTGTGAGTGATCATACCCTGTCCTAATTATTAAAATGCTCATTATGATTTCAAGATGATCGTCCAGCACAGGCAGCGTACTTCAGCAATCAGTGAAGTACGCTCAGATCTAAATGCTACGCCTGTGTGCGTATCGAGCTGCATTTCTATTCTACAGGACTCTTTTGCACAAAGACCTGTCCAGCTAAAACAGGAGCGAACAGTTCTGTCATTATTCCAATTAGCAGGTGCGTCTGAAGTAGAAAAATTCAACTTGAACTCACAGTGTTGAGGAATATTCCTGGTTCCAGGATGTGGAGGAGCAAAATACCGGACTGTCAGTCATTTGTGGATTAGGGAACAATGTTTTGATCACCTTGTATGTTTGAATCGTTTAAATGATTGTGAGCATCTTAATATTTAAATACATTTAGCTTAGATAATTATTCTGTCGCTGTCAGTCAGAAAGTGCACCTAAGGGGAATGCCCAGGGGAAACATTTTCTCCTGGTATGGAAATGGTAGGGAAGAGGAGTTGAACAACAAGTGCTTGAGGTATTTTTCTTTTCCATGATGTGAACTATCCAGGACCTCTTAATTATCCCTTAGACCCATGAGAACCCATGAAAAGTCTCAGGAGACCCTTAATACACACCAATTAGTCGTAACATTAAATCAACCTAGTGTCGTGTATGCACCTGTACTTCTGTCCATGGATAATTGGATCCCCTAAGACGCATGTTATTGCCCTTTATGCATGTGGCCTTAGAGAGTCATGTGGATATTGAATTTGCACTGAAACCTAGTTATGGCTTATTAAGCTTGTGATATTTGCATAATGTGGATGTAAAAATGTGTTGCTTGTCATATTGTTGGTTTGAAACCATGGGTGAATCAAGCTTTCCAAAAGTGGTGGGGTTCTGAGATAGGGGTGCCAATATATAAATACAATTTAATCAATTTAATACAATATAAAAGTGGGGGGGGTGGAATCACATTTGAGCAAAAGTGGGGGTGTTGAATCCCCCCCAACCCCCCTGTGTGCTACGCCCCTGTTTGAAACACAAGGAAAGACTGAAAGAGGAAATCTATAAAAGGAGCATTTGAATGAAGTAATTGCTGGTATAAAAGTTGATACTTATTTGCTAAATATGGGCTGACAGGTCAGAAACTTGGGGACAGGGTTTTGTTTGGGGTGCGATGCATGCAAATCTCTACATCTGTGGCTTTTGTGCGGTAAACAAAAAGTGGGGGGAATGAATTGAATGATTTTTTAAAGTGAGGGGAACATGGCCTTCCCCGCTGTAAATTTTCCGGTGCACATGCCTCTAACCAATCCTGAACAATGTTTGGAATGTGTCTGGGTGCATTATCCCTCTGCCATTACTGGATACCAATGCAATACTGGTTTGTACTTGGTCTGCTACAGTGTTTATGTAAGTGGTTCATACTAAAGTAAGTAATGTCAAGTCAAGTCAACTTTATTTATAAAGCACTTTAACAACAGCAACCAATGACCAAAGTGCTGAACATAGGAAAAAATATATAAAAAACTAAAAAGAATAAAATAATACACCATGAATAAAAGTAATAGTAAAACTAAAACTAAAAAGAAAATAGAAATAAAAATAGTCAAAATAAAAACTATAAAATATCAGCACAACCACAAAATAAACATGAGTAAGAATAATGCAATCAAAACAAAATCAACAACTCAAACTGGGTGGAAAGCCAAGCAGAAAAGGTGGTAAAAGTAAGATCCATGTAAACGCAGTACTCAGGGATTCCCAGCAGTCATCCCTTTAGTTGCTTTCTTCTCATAGTGTATCCTGGTACCATCACTTCCCGCCATTTTCTTCTCATAACTGAACAGCTCTTTGAATTTTGAGTTTCCTCTCTGTAGTCTCTAGTCTGCAGCTTCCCGCTGTGGGTTTGAACTGTGTGCCTGCACAGCTAAACCAGAGTTAAAATAACTGAAGCCTGTTACGGACTGTTTTTTGTTTACTTTTGCAATACAAACAGTTTTTTTTTTTCCGTATACTGGTTTAGATGTGGTCTCTCTTGTAGTGTGTGTTCTGTAGAAATTCAGTAAAATGCTGCAGAGCACAGCAAACACCATCACAACCTCCGCCAATGTGAACATACATTTGATTTATTGAATAAAAATGTCTGAATAAAATTACCGGTAATCAAATTTCCCACCATTAGTGACCAGTGACTCTAAAAGCTACATTATGGAAATGAAATGGTTCTAAATATGCCACCTAATGCCCCATAAATTTTGTTTTGAGAGAAGGTTTTGTCCTTAACTATATTTCATAACACATTAATGGTGGACATGTAAGACATAGTATGATGAGAAAGCCCCCAAAGATTTAAAATGATTTTACTCTCAACATCATTACATTAAGACAGAAGTTTTACTAGATTTAGCTACATTTGCACAGTAATCACTGTGACCCCAGGTTCCCATCACCACTGTTAAAGTCCTTCTACAATTAATTGAATCACAGTTCAGTCAATTTAACCTGCAGAAATATTGAAATGACATTCCCCTGGAACGAATGGCAGTTATTTCATTTATGTTCTGGAACAGTTCATGGTCAAATTCTGTTAAATTCTGTTTTCATTCATTCAAGGTATTGTTTCGTGAAGAGTTTTCTAATAGAATGTTTCAAATGTTTAATGCATATTAAGCCCACACATAACTATAGACATTCAATAGCCTCCATTAGTAAAATCGTTGTTGTGACATTGGATTAATCTTGAGTCCACAGTCCTACGGTGCAGTATTTCATAGTCTCATGCATACACACACACACACACACACACACTCACACACACATTAAACCAAATCTCCCATTTCGTTTTCTCTCAAACTTATTTTATTTTATACAGCATCTTTTTTCTCTTTTATTTGCAGTATTTACACATCCTTGACTCACATCATGACAAGCACATTCTGGCCATGAAAGAGATAAAACACAATACTTAGATAACATGGTGGTCCTGGTATTATCATGTTCTTTTAAAGGCTTCGATACCTCGCCCGTCCTCTCAGAGCACATCTGTTTTTGTTGTTTGAACTCTGTCCCATACCAGGTTACTTTTAAACAGCTTTAAAAACACATCATTTGAATGACACTTAACCAAACACAATGCAGATAGCTACTTGCCATGACATTTTTCCAAACATACAGCAGGTTACTCTTAAATACAGTGTTGGTCATATCAAGAAGTGTAAGCACGGACATAAAAATGGAAATGTGGCCGGTGCCTCCGGTGGAAGCAGTCACTTTGAAAACATAAAATGAAATGAACACAGAACACATCAGATTGAATAGATCGTTAGGTCAGGTCCCTGGTACAGATATCACCTTGTGCTTACTGAGGTGAGAATACAGAGAGACAGTTGGGGTAGTTTGTGTTTGTGAAACTACTCTTGCTTTATTGTTTCCTCGGAACTCTCATTATCATTATTATTGATTTTGATTACGATTTAAGTCAATATTGGTTCCGGTTTGTAATGCAAAAAGACACACCAGCGCTGAGTATTTGCTCGGTCAGGCTTGGGTAGGTCCCCCGGAGCACAAGGCCTTATTTGTAAAAATGATTCTGTTGTGCTATTTCTGGTTATGCGCCAGAGAGCACAGACTCTCTTAGAAAACACCATTATGGGAAGCTAATTGTAAAGCGTAAATGTCAGGTATGACTAATGCATGGCCTGTGCGGAGAAACTGTGAGTGCCTGATGTTGGCTTTCAACGCTTCGGCAGGCGCAATGGAAACACATTTGCTGAAGCCCACTTTTGCAACAACACCAGCAGTGCTTGGATGTGAATCACAGGCCCTTAGAGATCTGAAGAGGCACAAACCTTTGAATCACACCCTCTTCTTTGAAAACACTGATATTCACAGGACTTCAGCAAATGTTACAAAGTCATGCCTCCACCACATTTGGGGTGTTCTGAAACAGGGACAATACCATTAACCAGCATTTGCATGTGGCCGCTATCAAAATATCTCCATGTATCCTCAAAATATCTCCATGTATCTTCCTGTATCTCAATTTTTTTCTGTGCCTTTTAAAAACAAGCATCTGCCCCTTTATCTGCCTCTTTAGCCTGTGTGAATATGTCATGATGCATGCACCCATAGGCTCCAACATTTCTTGGAATTCCTTTTTAAACATGAAACTTGAATGTAATGTTAAGAAGTGATCATTTTAGAGAGATGTGTTATTTGAACAGCTACAATCTGTAGGATGCAATCATCTTAATAACAGATGTTCAGCATTCGAGCATTCGGGACACTCTGAAAAATAACAGTGGCTCTGGCTGCAGGGTTTCACTCCAACAAATCAGGAGTGCACACAACCAATTGCTTGAAGACTGAGACCAACCAAACAAGAAGATTCAACGTGCATCATGCTTGACTGGATTGAAAACCTGGAACCATACCAGGCCTTTGTGGATGCAATTGGACAACCCTGTTCTATACTAATGAAAGATTTTTCCAAGAACCATTATGGTTATGGCGCCTTTCCATTTAGGAGTGTATTATGGGTATTTCTAGATGTTAGTTCTGACCTAATATTTGAATTTACGTCATGGTTGCTCTCCCAGCGAAGGGAAAACTTCCCAAATGGCACAAGATGGAAAATAAAAAAATGGAAATTCTTGAACAGTTAGCTTTCATTTCTGGAGTCTGATGGCTGAGACTATAAGGCTACAATAGAAGGTAATCATTAAAGCCTACTAGTGTAAAAGAAATCAGCTTTGTATCATAAATCAAAATATTTTAGTCTGCCAAATTAAATTATGCAATATATTAAAGTACCCTTAATAAAACTCGGTTTATTCTGAAACATCTAGTCATGCACATTGGTATATCCTGATTGGATGGCACAGTTTCAGAGCAAACCTCCTCTTAAGCACCCTGCAGTTCTGGTATTCTTTCAGTGCCTTTACGTTATAGCCCCACAATGCTGGAATGTGGAGCAAGGACTGACAGATTTCACCATTTATTTAAAAAGCCTATAGGAGCCCAAAGATGGCAGCACAATAAACCTCAGGCAAAAATCCTCATCAAAACCAGTTTGAATGCTTGAATCTTTCACTGGGACTTGTGCAGTGCTTAATCATGTCAAATTTGATGTGTCAGGAATGACCAGCTAGGATGGTTAGTGTAGCAGTGCTTTAAACCGAGTACAGCATGTTGTTCTTCTTATGGACATATAGGGGTTTTCAAATGGAACCATGGATCTCAGTTCAGCCCTTCCAATTTGGGAACAAGACATCTTTACAAGGTGAGATTTTGTGCCTGTTTTCTCGCCGCATGTTGCATCCGAGCCGATCACTATCTCCTCCTCGCATCCTTCCACAGCGAAGCCATCATGTCCAGATGTCACCGTGGAGATCATTACAACTACACCTCACAGAGATTAATTTTATCACCTCGTTTATTTAGCAAAGAGAGGAAGCAACTAATTAACACTGTTTCATTACTACCTCTCCCTGGAAAAAAACAGGAGCCCTCAAAACAGTTCAAAATGTGGATGATGTGAGTGTTTAAGATAAACGTGTAATGCTATTTCTGCATGAAACCAAATTCAAGAAAAAACGGGTCTAGTTGCATGGTAGCCAACAATAGACCACTCCATCCACCGCATGTTGATTCTCATGCTCCGCCATAGTCTTGCCTGGAGGCATGTGATACATTATTAAGCAATTCAATCAGAGGCATTAAGACCTAAAAACACAACCTAGTTTCCTCCCCTCCGCAGCCTGCAGAGAGACGGGAAACTCCTTCAGTAGAGTCATATTACTCCACTCTTTCTCAGGTGCATGTGAGCTTTGCCAAACGCAAATGTGAATCTGTTAAAGGATCCTGCTGTTCTTAAACATCTGACAGTGAACAGCGAAGACCAGAAATAGCTCCACACCATTTCAGAAACCCCATACACCTCTTACTTCCACTCTGTTCAGCCATTAGGTAGACTTGGAGCTGAAGCCACACTTAAGAAAGCTGATAGCAAGGATTCTGGAAACATTGTGGGATGTGTTTTTTTTTCTAATGTTATTCTTTTGGCCAGGATTCAGAGCGTTAATGTTTTTGTCCCCTTTAGCCTTTCCCTATCCACAGCAGGCATGTTAAGGCCAGAGAACAAGAAGAATGAGAAGAAACAACGAGTACAAAACATCAAGCGTGAGCCCTAAATGAGCAGGAACAGCACCGAGACCAGCAGAGGCCGTTTTCATCAAGAGCACTGTTTTTCTCGGGGTGGAATATTGATGCAGATCTAACCCTGTCAAGGGTACAAAACCAAGCATAGTTTATGTCTTTCCTCAGTTTCAAAACCATAGTGAATGAGGTTTCAGTATGCATGCCAACATTATCTGTGAGGAAAGTAAACATATGAGGATTTGAGCTTCCAATCCTGGGTCAATATTGTTCGGAACTGTCTTTCGGAGCAGATGGTGAGATATGGCTGCATTTACACCATCTCGGTATACACAGAACCAGAGAGAATAGTTTGGAAACTGATAGTCTCTGAGTAGCCAGCGCATCTTTTTTTTTAGCCCTGGACATAGATAATGCTTTTAACAGACTGAGTAAAGCAAGTGAAAGAAAGAAAGAGAGAGAGAGAGAGAGAGAGAGAGAGAGAGAGAGAGAGAGAGAGAGAGAGAGAGAGAGAGAGA
>JBBMFX010000148.1:2997791-3008200 GCA_037832545.1 Rhabdalestes septentrionalis | reverse complement strand
CTTGGGGCAGAGTATCTACTCCTGAACGTGATCGTGTGACCGGGGGCAGAGGATCTACTCCCAAACGCGAGCGTGTGACCGGGGGCAGAGTATCTACTCCTGAATGTGAGCGTGTGACTGGGGGCAGAGTATCTACTCCTGAACGTGAGCGTGTGACCGGGGGCAGAGTATCTACTCCCAAACGCGAGCGTGTGACCGGGGGCAGAGTATCTACTCCTGAATGTGAGCGTGTGACCGGGGGCAGAGTATCTACTCCTGAGTGTGAGCGTGTGACCGGGGGCAGAGTATCTACTCCCGAACGCGAGCGTGTGACAGATACCCGGCAACTTCAGAGGTCTTGTGGAGTCCATGCCTCTATGTGTCAGAGCATGAAAGAGGTGGTTTTAATGCACAATTAACATCACACATACTTATACCTAACCATGAAAAAGTGTATCATAAACAAAATGAAGATAACATTATAACTACAAATGACAAATGTATGAATAATTGTATATGATAGTTTGGCCATCAGTCTAAAATTAGGCCCTAAACCTGATTAAAGCTTAGCTCTACACACTTGGTGCGTTTACATTTTTAAATTTTATTAAATAAAGATAGTTTTATGTCAAATCTGAATAGCACTGACAAAATGATTAAATTCCTCCCTACAAGGGTTGACCTTGACATAAATTGTGCATGTTATCTGAGCTCTTACTGGACAATAAAGTTCAGAGGTCTGTTCTTTAAACCCTTTCTCTTCATGCGGAAAAAAGAAACCCTAGAACACCTGCATTCATTAAATCGTACATGTTCATTGCTTATACTATTCAAATTCTATTTTACAATAGAATGATTTCCTTGTATATTTCTCATCACTGGGTTTTTGCTCCATTGTGTAATAAAAAAATAACCTGCAAAATGTTTTATAGTGTTTTGTTGATTAAACAATAAAACGTCAAGATTTCAAACATCTGTTTGTAAAATCTTCTCTCTGGAGTGTCTGCGAGACAAAAAGTTTAATTCAAGTAGCATGCAAAGGCTGGATTTCTGGCTAATCTTTGCATATTTTAAGTATCCCCTTAAATTCACCTGCAATTTGTCTCCTTAACAATCTGACACAGTTTGATGTAATTCTGTTATGATTGAATGGCACAATGCTAATTGGTGAACACCATTACTTGTTAGCTGCATCAGCTATATGAACTGTAGTCTGAGGCCGCAGAAGCATAGAAATACAAAATATCTTGGCTGGTTGACTGCATTAGGGATAGGAAAATTGTGCAAGAAAACCTATTATTTGCTGCATAATAACCAAAGGCTCTAACAGGGGGCCTTAAAGCAGCATTGCTCCAGGGTAGAGTGTAACAGACTTGCGTTGCTGTATTATGAGCAATTTCGACTTTTCTTTGCTATCTGCACAGCCACGCTCTTTCCACCTGCGGTTTTGCAATTTCATGTGGCAGAGCTTCATAAAACTTTGACCAGATAAAGTGCTGCGGTGTGCCATGTATTCTTAACCTTCCATATATCTTGAAGGAAGTGCATGCTGTGCATACCAGTGAGGTCAGGAGGGCCCAGACAGGGAGAGTGGCTTTAACATGATGTGACGAGCGCCGTGAGACGCTGCACAGGCCGAACAGCTGGATCCGAACACCAAAAGTCAGGGCTTCTCCTGGATACACACTGAGTCTGCCTGGGGAAAACGCAGCGATGCCACATCAAGCAACACTTCACGTCCTCAGCCAGAACGCAAGCCCACCATCCTCATTAGATCCTCTCATCTGATGAGATCCAGCATGTCATCACCTGCTCACACGCTAGAGTTCATCCAGGCATCCCGATGAGTTAATTAAACCATTTCATGCTGAGAACTAGGTTATCGAGAGCACTCACTGACATTCTCACTGAAGCCATTGTTCTTCATGTTTTACCGTGGTCAAATATTCAGTATATCCCCATAAATCTGTAAAAATATCCATTACGTATCGATTTAAGAGTTATTAATAATACACAATATAAAGGCTGAATATCCATTTACACATCGGCCACAAAGTGTAGGACAAAACATATTTACAAGTTCACCTTTCCAGGAGGAAAATGTAGATGCATCGAAATCATCTGTTCATTCGAGCCGCCTTTATTGTGTTATTAAAGTGCAGGCTCTAGGAAGTCTAAACCATTGCTGCCTGTGAGACTTCTGACCTATTTAAAGCCAGCTGTCAAGAACTCCGCAGAACTGCGAGCCATTTTTATTAATCAAGCCCATTCAGAACCATGTGAAAAAAATGCACAATCTCTGTCAGTCATTTTCTGTCTTTTTATCAGTGGTCAGCTCCTGACCAAAGAAGCAGTGCAGGTTTCTCACTAGCAGACACTTACAGCAGTGATTTCCAGGTGTTTAAAATCCCCAGCAATACCCCTGTGCATAATATACTCATAATAGCCTTCCACAGACTTCCATGCCCAAACAATACCTGGTCAGAAGCTGTCCCTCTCCATTAATGGATGTTGTAGCTCCTTCTCATCTTCATATCACCAGTATTAATCAGAAATGCATTAAAAGCAAATTAGTGGTATATCAGTTCTCATTATCATTTAATTTGATACATCACTACTTTAATTTATGCTGTTAATTCAATTTATAATGCAACATGCATAATGGGGAGGTCAAAATATATCATGTAGACTTGACATTCTATTCATTATGACACTGAAAGCAACTGAAGGCCAAGGTTTGCAAACAACCAGAAGCAACAACAACAACCCAGTCCAGCACAGTCATGTTACACATCACATTCTTCCTGCCTTGCAGCTCAGGTTTCAGTAGAATAATTTGCCATAATTGAGTACACTTGTAATATTTTTTTTTCAAAGTGTGTTCAGAACATTCTGAATATAAAATAACAATATCAAATCATGGGCTGACCTTATCATTACACCTTTAAATCAGCAGTAGTGCTGGCTAATGACAGAATCTGCAACTGTAGCAGTCTTGTTCAAATATACTGTAGATTGTAATGGATTTTAAAGCACTTTCAGCACTTCCAACAGACTATACTGGACTACATTCATGGGAGTATTATTGATAAATCAATAATCAGCAAATTGTCTAAAGCAACAGATATATTGGTTCTCCTATGAATACCCCCCTGCAACAAGAATCCATGAGCTGTAAGAATGAAAGAGAGAGCATGAAGCTACAATCGAAGGGTTGCAACCATCAACTACATTTATATATATTTGATCCAACAGTCGGCATTGCATCAAAACCAGATTACCCCTCGTGTAGATTAGGCAACAAAACAGTTCTGGCCCATCCAGACATGGACTCCACAAGACCTCTGAAGGTGTGCTGTGGTGTATGGCCAGACAGTAGCGGCAAATCCTTTATGTCCTGTAAGTTGTGAGGTGGAGCCTCCATGGATTGGACTAGTTTGTCCAGTACATCCCACAGAGGCAGAACTGACACATAAAGGCCACACACATAAAGTAAATAAAAACATGAAAAAAAACCCTTCCTACGTCGAACCATGGCCCAGTTCTAATGCTCTAATTCGGCAGACAGGTGTTGGTATGGGCACTCTGACTGATCTGTCATTTTCAGGCCAGTTCATATTGAGCTGCAATACACTGTGTATTCTGACCCCCTTTTAAGGCTGTGGCTGATCAGTGTATGTGAAATCAATAAACACATTATTGTAAAGCTTCTTTCGTCCACTTGCTGTAACCAAAAATCAAATCCACCAAATTTTAATGGCTTATTTTAAGACCTTGAGCAGATAAGACAAATTATCGTTTATTGTGATGAACTACAAATAGTAATAGAATTAATTGTGATTATAAAGCTTTATATATCAGTGAGGCCTCACCTCGTACTCCACGTATTCCTCCTCCTCCACCTCGTAAGACACAGTCTGGATCTTCACCTCATTTTCATCCAGCAGTTTAGCCTGTGGATCTTCAGTGCTGGGGGTTTCCATGGCCGCTTCCTTCTCTTTCTTTTCCGTGAAGGTGGTCTCGCAGCACTCGCTTTTGTAATCCTTGCCCTTGATGGTGACATCGTCCTTGTAGAGGATGAAGTTGGGCTTGTAGAAGGCCTCCACTGCCAGGTGCAGTGAAGTGGCGTCCAGGAGCTGCGCCTTGGCCTTGCCGTTTCCTGGCATGACCCCAACCTCCCCTCCGCTTCCTCCAACCCCTCCCACACTCCCACCTCCGCCGCTAGTCACAAAGTAGTTGATGATGTTCTCTTGGTACTGGTTGCTGGGGAAGTCGCTCCTGTAGCCGTAGTCTGCCTTGACTACATGTTTGCTGTTCTTGTCCAAGAGAGGATTCTGCAGCTCACTTAGGCTTTCCATCATACACTGTCAAAAAGAAAGTGACTGTCTGCTGTTTAAGGCTGGGTAGGAGGTCCGGGGATGAGGGCAGGAGCGCCGACCTTGGCTGGAATGATGTGACAAGTGCTAATGGTGTTCAACAGGCCGTGAGCTGAAGGAAGAGGAAAGGAAGAGGGAGACCAGGGAGAGGGAGAAATAGGTTATTGAACACATGCAGTGAGAAGTTTAATAAGACTTGGCTGCAGTATAGCTGAGGGAGGGAAGGCAGCCATCCAGCTAATGCACTGCTGTCTATAGTGCACAGCATTGCTGCATATTTAAGCAAAGAAAGAAGACTGGATCAGTTACTTGTGAGAGGCTCAGAAATATGAGTTACACAATTTTCCACTAACCTAAAATGTAGTCAGGATCAAATTATTGCATGTTTTCTTTAGTGCTAGCTGTATGAGGCTAACGTTCCTAACACTACAAGTCAGCAGTCTCCAATATTACCATGCATACATCCCTAAAACCTCTCTCTATCAGCTTGAACACCATCCATCTGAATTAAAATGGCACAGACTTCTCCATGTGGTTTAGGATACAGTATGACCTCAAGCAACACTAACAAACACATCTGCAAGTCTGTTGGACTTAATAAAGATCTGGGAGACATGTGAGCAGATTTTATGTAGGTTTTAGTATTCTTGCAGTTCAATTGAAACTACTTGTTCTGATTTCTTCTAGTGTTTTCAACTATTCTCGCAGATCTAGTTGGCTAAAGAAGCAAAATTTGAACGTCAAACATGTCTTGGCTGATGGACCACATATGTGAAAAATTGTATAAATGTAATGCTACACTAAACTATTCCTTTAAGGTGCTGATATAAAAAGCAATTTGTAGTTTTACACAGTGTAGTCAGTCACATCGCCACCAGTTCCCAATGATCTCCACCACTCTTCACCTGTCAAGTGTACCGTGATTACTGTGACGATTTCAATTAACTTGAGTCTGTCGCCTCTGGAAAATCTCAGATAACCCCATCAGTATTAGTGCCAAATGCAGACAGCTTAATTAAACTGCAGAGCTGGTTTGCAAACTTTATCCTAGAGAAGCCCTATGATGGACCTTGAAGGCCTGTTTAGCTTTGCACGATTCATTCAAACATGAGAAAAGTCTAACTGATGATAGAGCACTAATGCTGTGATTTCATTAGGGAGGCTGTTGAGTTTGTTACTGATGTTTAATTGAATTCACGGCTGCTGATTTTAGGGAGGCGTTATACGTTTCTCACTGATGATCTTTAATTTAATTTACGGATGCTGAATTTCCACATTTTCAATCCTAAACCTTTTAAACCGTGCCACCTAAAGGCCGAAACTGCACACATCTGTTGGCCATCCTCTTACCTGGCTCTCCTTAATCTGTCTCTAAGAAATAAATAGCGCCACAGTCCCACAAAAAGCAGAATATCTTCACGGCCTGTGCTCTAATTTGAACTGATGGCTCGCTATATTATTCATGGCATAATTAAAATGCCATGATTTTAAAATTTGTGCTCACTGTCGGGGGATCCTGATTTATTCAGAGTGTTTGAATTCTTCCAGACTGCATCCCAGTGTACTGGCGTGGCATTCTGCAGCTGAATAATGCGAAGCTTGGTTTAGCTCCAGCACCCGGACAGTCAGTTGCGGAGCAGATTGATGAGGTTTGAGCTGAACTCTCACCTCCTGACTTCCTCAGAACATGAGTCATTGCCCTGCGCATCAAACTGGCGATCCCTTCCTCTGTTCTCCACACTCTCTCCCTTCGCTGCACAGAATCCTGTACAGTATTGACCTGAATTCTCTATTTAACATCTGCTGCATATCCATCATTCACTTCTCTCCCATTCGTTTCCTCCTCCAACCTGGCTGTCGTTCCTGCACCTTCCCATGAATAAAACAAAAGCCTCCTTTTCTGGGGGGTGGGTGGGGGTGTATTTGCCTCTTAGATGTGAATGCTGATCTTCTTCATGGTCTCCAGGGCATTTGTATGCCACTTTCTTGGCAAGCATAAGAAATTAACCTCAGTGTAAAGACGAGGGAGCTGGGTTTTTAATTTAGCTTCCTGCTACACCTTTAGAGTAAAGAAGCACCAACTTAAAGTTTATGACACCTTGACATTTCATGGTTTTACAGTTACTAAAATGAAGACACTATAGTTCAGAAGCATGGAAACCTCTTGTTTTATTACTAATTTATGTCCCTTTATACAGAATGATAACGCATTTAAGTCTCATTTAAAGCAGTGTAGATTTAAATCTTATAAACTACATGATAAAATGTGTTTTTTAATATTTTATTCCAAGACTCTTGAGTAATTATAATGCTCTGTTTTATATGGTACTAATCCAATAGTAGACTGTTTTGTTATCCACCCCATGTTTTAATCAATACGTTTCCAAATATAAGAAATTATTTATATTTATTTATTGATTAAAGTAATTTCAGATACTGTCATTTTTAATTATAATGCTCCATTTTTCTGTTCTTGTAAGTAACAAATAGTATCAAATAGTATCATGTAGTACATTATAATTATAAAAAAATAACACTCTCTGTCATGGTTTTTAAATCGTTCACAAACTGCTCATTTATATTATTGTCGTCCAAATTGAACATATTTATTGATGCCCTGCATTTTTTGCACATGTAAACTCAGTTTTGCATCCTTTGCACATCTCTGCTGCTTGAATATAATACTGGTCAATACTGTATTTACCCTGAATGTAGCCATTCAACTTGCACTGAACGTTGTCTTGTCTTGTTAAGTTGTATTGTTGCTCTTGTGCTCGAGCCTGTTTGCACTTGTGTTCTGTTTCTGTTCTGTTGTGTTCTGTTCTGCTCTTGTGTTGCACCGCGGTCCTAGAGGAACATTGTTTAGTTTTTACTATGTACTGTGTATATGGTAGAAATTACAATAAAACCTACTTGACTTGACTTGATTTAGATATGAAGTCCTACAGGAGTAACACATTACATTCGTTGTATGATTTTATATTCATTAAAATTTAATTTTCAGTTAAATGTCATTACATTTAAACCTATTCAGTTTGCAGCAATTTATTAGTATGTCACACCAAAAAGTGGCATTTTCAGGAGTGCAAAGAGCTATGTAGACAAACTTTGTGTTTAATGATTCTGTTTGTAATCTTTGTAGTTACAATAGGATTCACTGCAGAACCCCATGTTTTTCTTAAAGGCTACACCAAACCTCAATCCAATTCTGCACTGTAGCAGAGCACTTGTAAGGGGTTCCTGCTCTCCAACCTCCTTGTACACCCAGACAAGAGCAAAATAAATGTTCAATTTGCATTGTTGCATTCAATCTTATGCCTTGTTAGTCCTCTTACAGTTATTTTTAGGATGTTTAGCTGCTGGTGAGCTTGTTTGCATTTGGCACTGTCACTTTGTATACTGTGCAAGCATCTCACTGGGAAATGAAGCTGCACAAAACAAAAAAAACATGTCACATTTTGTGTTGTGCCAACCAACATCCCTCCCTGTTTTATGGAGGTCACAGCAGACCTCATTTCCATTTTCCACACATTTCGTCGGTAATCTGCGCCATAAAGACTGATCCATGCATCAGTGGCAGCTTAAAGCTTGGTCTTTTTAAGGAAACCACGCTTGTCACAAAAAAACATGAGCCTGAGCTCAAACATGGCTAAAACTAAGCAAAGCAAGAACATCTGCAGTGCTTGTTCTCCCAGAATTGAATGCATTGCAAGGGCTTCTGCTACATCCACTGCTCCAGACCTGCAAACCCCGTGTGTTCCTGTTTGTGTGGGATAGATGGCAAAGCTTTAACTCCAAGTAATGAAAACATGTCAGAGATAGCTGGTGGATGTTTGAGAGATTTCTTTGACATTTTCCACCAATCGCCCATAATGTTACTGAAGAAATGCACGTCTCTCCCAGAGCGCCGAGACTCCGTCAGCAGTGGCAGTCCTCAGCAGGCTTTCTTCCAACACTTGAAAAATGTGTAGATGCAAGAAAGGTGCTAGTTACATCCAGATGGTGTAGCTGAAGGGGCGGTACCGTCTGGAGCTTGAGAGTACAGCAGGAATGCCAACATACCAACCATGGCCTGGTTTCTGAGTCCGAACGCAGTCTGAAGGTGAAGCACAAACCTTGAAAATACCACATTTTTCAGTGTATCACTACGAAATCACACCCCTTAATTTTACCCCTTAAAGTTACCTTAATTTTTCCCTTAATTTCCAAGAAATGAAGGAAAATGAAGGAGAAAAGTGCACAGATTAAGGGGTAAAACTACTGAATTTTTCTCTTACTTTTTAAAATGTGCCCTTTAAATAACCGAACCTCCTGAAATGCCTTTAGTTTAGGATTAAGGGGTTTCACACTCTTGCCTTAAATCCACATTTAAGGTGAAATTAAAGGATCGGTTTACAAATTAATTGCCACTTAAGCACACTTTACGTACATTTGTTTTCATAGTGAATATCGCAGGTATTACCAGAAGAATCTGCTGCATGTATCATTAATAGTAACCAATGCATGGTAACTGCATCACTTACATTTTAAACTGATTGGATACCTCATGTACAATGCCATTACTCTTTATTATCCTTTATTCAATTGAACTTTTTAACTTGTTTACTCCTGTTAAAAATAACTGATTATACTAAATTGAATGTATTTATTGCATTTTCTCTTTCTTGTTTTCTTCTTCACACACACACTACATATCAGATCCATACCATGCATCATGAAAATATTTGTATTGTAATTGCCCTGCTCACCCACCTTTCTTCTCAAAAAAGTATTTAAATTGGTTTTGTGAATATGGATTAAGCCTAGGCTTGGACTGAACTGCAATGTTAATGTTGATTCACCATCAAAATGTCAATGTAGACTTGTCTTGGGCTTAATCTAGGTCTGGAAAAGATTTGCCTAACCCTACCATGCCTGGACTTAATCCACTATAACACCAGTTAGATCAATGACTTCCCCTCTTTAAATGTATTACGCTATGTTTTGTGAATTAAGCTAGATGCTTTGTAATACTACCATTTCTGTATTAAATGATGAGAGTTAATCTGCCAAACAGAAAAAACTGTCTCTGCTGAGATGTTTTATGACTACACTTATTCGTATTTGTGTTTGAGGTATGAAGCGGATTCTGACTGATGATTGCACAATGGTTAGTCTTTAAAAGTCCTTTGAAATGCTGATTTATTGACATTTAAAATGGGTATTTTAGTATAATTGTGTTCTCTCTTTTAGCACAGTGATTACATTTGAAGTGGGGGGGTGGGTGGGGGGCTGCATGTGGAACATGAAAAGCTCACAGAGTAGATGACAGAAACATTTAATCAGGACTACTCTAAGCATTTTTGATGAAATGATTAAAGCAAGCATTTGTTTCCATAGCCTCCGTGCGTGTGCGCATGATTTTGCATACAGAAGTGTGTGTCCGTGATATGAGTGGGCTGACAGTGTTCCGTATATTTACGGAAGTTATGTATGAGGAACCTCTCTGTTGAAGGCTGGACTCATTGGATATGGCTGTGACAAAGCACTGTATTGGCTTTGAGTCATTCCACACAATTTCACTGTGTCAGTATGCTGTCAATCAAGCCCTGGCTTTTGACCCGGGACAAAAACAAAACACCATCCCAACACAAACATTATCACAGAGTTGTAGCGAGGGCTGCAGCAGAATTTAAATGTGTTGCCATACACTGCTGGGGTGAACACAGATTTTAAAAACATCTGATTTGAACCCTTTACTGCTTCAATTACAGAAAACACATTACACATGGAAAAATGTACATATATTCTACTTTCATTCTTTAGGAAAGAGGGGTAGAGATAGAGAGACAGACAGAAAGAGATAGAGAGCGATAGAGAGAAAGAGAGAGAGAGAGATAGAGAGACAGAGTGAGAGAAAGAGAGAGAGAGGGAGAGAGAGAGAATGAGAGAAAGAGAGAAAGTGAAAGAGAGAGAGAGAGAGGGAGAGAGACAGAGTGAGAGAGAGAAAGAGATAGAGAGGGGGGAGAGAGAAAGAAAGAGAGAGAGAATAAGAGATAGAAAGAAAGAGAAAGA
>JBBMFX010000148.1:2955145-2982674 GCA_037832545.1 Rhabdalestes septentrionalis | reverse complement strand
TGTGTGTGTGTGTGTGTGTGTGTGTGTGTGTGTGTGTGTGTGTGTGTGTGTGTGTGTGTGTGTGTGTGTGAAAGATCAGGTGCACCTGTCTTGTTCTAAATACTAACAAGAGCATTAAAAAGTGCATGTAGTGATCCAAAGCAGAGATCTGTACAATCTCAAGCTTAAAGCTGTAAAAGGCAGCTGTGATCCAGTGTTCTGCCCAACATCATCCATATTCATGGTCCGGCTAAATATACGTCTGACGTGGTCTTGCTGCTGGCTCGGTCCCGCTGTGGGTGGAGGCTCCCGGGGGAGGAGGAGGAGGGGGGCAGGGCAGAATCCGCGGCAGGTCGCCCTGTAGGCGACCCCATTGAGGTGGGAGGCTGTGAGCGTAACAGGATGTTCTCCCACTGCGAGTGTGTCAGTGAGGCAGATTAGAGCGTGCCCCCATGGGTGAGGCGATGGATCATACGGGCTCAAAGGCAGATTGTGACTGGAGGCTCTGGAAAAAGGTCTCCTCTTTTCCTCTGTGCTCCTGTAAAACACACCCCATCAGCAGCACCTCTCCTTCTTATGTGCCAGCGACATGAGGGCACTTAGCCTCAAATTCACATCTCAGGAGGGGCCACGAGTGCTGGGTAATGTAACAGGGTGCTTCTCTTCGCTCCCACTTAATGTAAAAGTCACCATAGCACCACTGCACCACAGGTACAGCCCTGCCTTAACAACGCAGAGCAGTGTTCATTTCAGGAAGAGCAACGTTCAGGAGCCTTTCTGAGTTCAGTCAAAAACTGGCATCTGATCACAGGAAATAAATTGGGAAAGAGCTTGATATCAAAATTTGCCTTTGAAATAAAAATCAGTTTGGAATTGCTTTTGATGACCTTTTCTGTTATTTTATCATCAAATAACTTTTATGATGTAGGATGAACTATTATCAGAAAACCCCCACAATGGATACTTATAATAATAATAATAATAATAATAATAATAATAATAATAATAATAATAATAATAATAATAATAATAATAATAATAATCACTCTGAATGTCTCAAAATGTTATTGTTTTTCTATTCAGATTCGCATTTCCTACTGTTTGAAACCTGTAAATATGCAAAGGACATGCATGTTGGGATCAATGCCTACATAAAACCTTTTTTTTTCTTTTGATTGATCGTGTTAACATAAATTTGCAGTGAAGAAAATTTGAATTTGTTTTCTTGAGTTCTGCACTCGAAGGAATGGGAAAAAGTAATGTTTTATTTCTCAGTTATGCTCTTGTTTGAGTTGTCAGCTTTGACCTTTTAGCTAGTGCTGAAGGGAAGGTAAGATATGAGAATGCATGACATTCTAAAAACTTTGTTAAAAATGCTGTAAGTAGACCAATGACTCGGAAACTGACACCAACCTTTCTGACACAGATCCAGGGATCCACAGGCAGCCGCCCACATCACTGGCCATCCGGTCCCATTGTAGGGATTTTGATTATTATTAACATGCTTCCAAGGCTGGAAGAGACACTCTGAAAGACGTAGAGACTTATTATGATTTTAGCTCTCAGATATCTTTGTGTAATGTGTAGTAGAAATGGTGTATGTAGGCCTATTATAATTGTATAATTAGTTTGTTTATTAAGGATTTTATCAAGTAGTTGTAACGATAAAACTCATTTTACCTTGATACATTGCTATTTGTTCCTGCTATACATGTTTCATCTGGTTTCATCCGGTGTACGACGGACAGGTCTCCAACCATTTCAGGGATTTAATTGGGTTTGGTAGGAGAGAGAGAGTATAAAAATTTTAAAGGTGAAAAGAGAAGAAAGAGTCTCCAGTAGTGTTTGATTCGGATGTTAGTATGAAGCTATTAAACGTTTAGAGACTTAGTACTTATGTGTGGGCCTAAATATTACATAGAGAATATTGGCTGAACAATCCTTGAAGCGTTCAGTAATTCTGTGTTTATCTCTCTGCCGGTTGATAAATTTTTTCCCAGATTGTTGATATTACAGAAAAGATAAATAGCAGGAACCGTCACATGGACATTCCAGCACAAATGTCTGCAGAATATACCCAGTTTTATACAGTTTATAGACTTTTGCCCAGCTAAGATCAGAAAGACATCACACGGATTTGGTTCCTGAGGCCTGCAGAGCTACAAGGGCCACATTTAGTCAATCAGAACATCTGCTGTGGTGTTTTTAGTCAATCAGAACTTCTGCCGTGGTGTTTTTAGTCAATCAGAACTTCTGCCGTGGTGTTTTTAGTCAATCAGAACTTCTGCTGAGGTGTTTTTAGTCAATCAGAACTTCTGCTGAGGTGCTTTCAGTCAATCAGAACTTCTGCTGAGGTGTTTCTAGTCAATCAGCACTTCGGCTGCGGTGTTTTTAGTCAACAGAACATCTGCCGTGGTGTTTTTAGTCAATCAGAACTTCTGCTGGGGTGCTTTCAGTCAATCAGAACTTCTGCCATGGTGTTTTTAGTCAACAGAACTTCTGCCATGGTTTTTTTTTTCAACACCACCCTTGCCTGGTGCGTTGAGACTGAGATTTAAACACCAGTTCTCGGATAAGGAGTGACGATTACAGAGTTAAACCTAGTTTTTTTCCTTGCATAATCCATCATTGCAAACTCATGTGCACCAACGTATGGGCCCCAACAACATTCACTATATGAGTCCTATGCGTGCTGATGATTAGAAAATACTAGGGCTGGGTTCAAAATAGTGATTCACGGACCATGATCGATTCTTGATAAAAAAATACGATATCGATTTTAAAAATTGCGCATCGATCATTTACTGTCGACTATGCACTAGTTCTTGTGACCATGTTGATAGTTTTGTTATGTCTTTAACCAGTTGTGGTCATTGTTGTTTTAACCCTGCCATCGGTATTTTTATACAACTACTTTTATGGTTACAGTTGTTCAACCATTTTTGTGGTTTTCATTTCATTGTCAAATAGACATTTTCAAAATAGGGCTACTAACTCTGTCATTGTTATGAATGTAAGAATTTAAATAAAACCTTGAAATTATTTTATACCTAAATTCTTTTAATACTTGACTCTCCCTCTCTCTGTTCCACATACACACACACACACACCGTTCCTGTCAACAGTTACAGTTGTTCATGTGCAGCAGTTGTTTTAATTTAAATAGACAATACTACAAATTTTACTGTCCACAGGTAATATTGCAGTACAGCCTGTCAACATAGGGATATCCTCCACTCATGTCAATTTATAACCAAGCCAAACTAGTATTAACACAAAGAAATCTGTAAATAAATTGATATAGAATCAAATTGAATTGGATCGAGAATTGAATCTGATCCTGACCTTGTGAATCGGAAACGGATTGATTCAGGAAATCGGCAACAATACCCAGCCCTAGAAAACACCAAGTCCAACTACTCTTCAGCAAATGATTGTGTTGACACAAATGTGATCTAATTTTGATTGCATTCTTATTTTTTACCAATTATTGTGACTGTTGCCACTTGAAGTGTTGTCCCTGTTTGGTAACTACTATCTGATCATCATCATTTTACTTTTTGCAACACAGAAGTGTGTGAATTTAATAGTCTATCAGAGATCTGGCAGAATAACATGAAAGAAATAGGTAACTACTGCACAAAATACTTCTTTTATATGTTATAAATAAATAGTCTTCCATCACAGCTGTTCTCTACAGTTTATTTGGACTGCCTGAAAATATCCTACAATTTTCTGGGAAAGAACATCGTGTACTTCCCTAGAAAGTGTAGTGTATTCATGGTGAAGGCACAGTGCCACATATTTACCTGTTTATTACACATGTTTTGATGGTAGATAGAAAAAACACTCAACATCGAAACCAGGATCCTGTTTATTAGCACTCCGTGATAAATGTGTGTTCTAGTTTCACGTCAGGCATGCAAGGAGGCAGATCTTAGGCACTGACTCTGCAGTCTGCTGTGGTCATGGATGGGTTACATGTTGAGAAATTGTAACATAAAATGTATTTGATCTATGAGGAAAACTTTCTGATTTGTATTCACTGTCTTAAGCTCAAAACCTAGAAATGTCTTCATCTGTTTGAAGACCTCAGATTGTTGCATCTTGCTAACCCTGTCACTGCCTCATGTATAAACACTTACATGCAAGGATCTGCACTGAGATTGTTACAATTGTGGGCATGTACTCCCATTCATTTTCATTACTCTACAATCCTTCTGCTGAGGGGAAAATACAAGACAGTGACCAGCAAATGCTGTTACCATTCACAATGTACTTTATCAACGAATGTGCTTGGCCATGATGTATTTTCTTGATCATTCTTTTATTAGCACTACAATTAGAACACATTTGAATTGCTTGCCAGGCCAAAGTGTATAATTAGTGTCATTTTGATGTTTGCTACATTTGCCAGTGCATCAAAAACAGCATTATGTACTAATGCAAAAAAACAGGACTGAAACAGGCCTTCAAATGCAGCATGTGCCCCATTAATAAAGGAACAGTCCACACATATTCTGTCCCTCAGCATGCCTGCATCAGTCTCCAAGCTGGAATAGAGGAAATCTGGAGCACTTCAATAAAAGGCACCTGAGGGTCTCAAAATATTGACTGAAAAATCCTTCTGATCATGGGTATGGACAGAATATAGAGGTCTGTGTTCTGTGTAAATATTTCCACAATGATGGACCCAGTCATCATTTTCAATGTACAATTCAAATGAAAATAATGGTGAGAATAATGGAAAGAAAAAAGTAGATATTAATTATGTGCTTCAGATCATTGTATTTATTAAATAATGACTTGCTGTGCATTATGTTTAATGAAGGACTGTGTGCGAAGCATCCTCAGAGGAAGATAGTGTGTTATTGGAATCCCCTTCACCAAGTTTTTCAGGTGTCAGAGGGAGCTGCTTGTACTGAATTTGAAATGAGGCCATGCTTACAGCAAATGCTTTTGATAAAGGAACAAGAATTCAAGGCAGCAAGACCTTACCTGTCTGTAAACCCTCTGAGGCCTTCAGGCCTTCTTGAATCTCATCCAAAAGCTTCATGAAGTTGTGCATGTTGCTGTATTATTGACTTAAATAGAGACTTTTAAATTAAATTGACCTGTACTATTGACTTAAATTGACTTAAATTTGTTTGCGCAAACTCATTTCAGTGCCATCCTCCAGAACATTAACGATGGAAACTGAACATGCAGCCGTTCTAAGTAAAATCAAGCAAGCAGCGCACTTTGCTAATAGCTTTTCTATTAGGTGCCTTAATTTGCTATGAATCACACTTTATTAGGCATCCCTACCTCATCTGTACACCTTAAAGGAGCACAGTAGGAGCTGGAACTTTGATTTTTCATGTACAATTTGTTAGCCATCCTCTAGTGTTCTGTCAACAGTCAGTGTATGACTAGACAGCCAAGGTCACAAAATTATAGCACAAAATGATACTTAGGTAAATTTTAATAGCCTGGGGACTCCACGGCTGCTAAAAGTATTGACACACTAACCTGGTGGAAAACATATTTCCAGAGAGATAACATATTATATGATTTAGTTTTTTGTGTATTTTGAACCTTTTTCACTTATCTGAACCACACAATGCCATAAAGTGTCCCGTCCCCCTTTACAAACCAAAACTCAATGTTTTCCATAAAAAAGAGTCAAGGAACACACCAACATCAGTGTATCCCGACAGCTGACCACATCCGAACTCAAACCCCTTAAATACACACAATCACAAACCCGACCGTCAATAAACAAACACAAGCACGTAGCATAAACTAAATACAGCTGTAACTGATAACCAAAACTCATCACCCTTCATAATAAAAGCCCAAACATAAACCAACAGAAACAGTCACAGTGCCCAACCCTGGCGGTAAAAAAAGGAGTGTTTTAAATGATTTTATCAATGAGAGACAATGCAAGGGTCCATACACACACACGCATACGCACACATACACACAAACACTTTAGTAATGGGACAATTACCCACTTTGGACAAGAGGGTCTGGATGGGGTTGAGGTTAGGACTCTGTACGGCCTTGTCAAGTTCTTCTACACTGAATCATCCAGCCACGTCTTTATGGAGCTGCTCTGTGCACTGGGACACAGTTATGCTGGAATAGAAAGGGTCTTTCCCCAAACTGGGTCCACAAAGTTGGAAGCATGGGCTTGTCCAAAATGTTTTTTTATACTTTTGTCCATATAGTGTATACATGATTTGTGGTTTCATAGTGGATATAATTTCGAAATATTTCAAATACTCAAACACAGTTTCCTTCCACACAATTCAATGACAGTCACTAAGCTCATAAACATGTGTGATATATGCTATATATTCTCTTCTGTCTGTCTGATAGAGGGAACAATTGATGTTTTTGATAAAGTGATTTCAAACCTCTCACAATGGGTTGCCTGATACAAGGTTACAGTATCGGTATTTCTCCTTGGATTGGAGGCAGTAATAAGATTTCTCTCAAATCAATGCCAAATAGTCATATCACACCAAAATTGCCCTATGGTATCCAGGCCCTCAGGCGCAGCGCACCCAAAGCAATCTGTGTAGGAAGCCATTCCCAACAACATTCTATTACAGAGGATGCTTTAACAGTGCAGTTTGCAGTCAGATTTATTGCTTCAGTCACTGAGACCTGTAGGGTTATGCTTCTTCTTTCAGATGTACGAGCAGAATGATGTACCTCTAAGATGCCTTAAACAGACTAGCCCTTGCTTTTCTCATTTAAAATCATAGCCTCGTAATAAGACCTTCTTTTAAATGGCAAGTCGCTGATATTCTTACTGTTACCAATGCATCTACAAAGGCATATATCAGAACTGACAGGTTTAAGTGAGGCTATCAAAGGGACATTCCAGACAAAATAACACATCACGGCCATTGTAAACAAGTAAACATTGTAAATGTGACAACAAGACAGCTGACCTCACTTTGGCTTTTCTTATCTGGCTAAAAATGTAAAAAATGTCTGCCAAGGGCGTTACACAAAGGAATACATTTAATAATCTTGAATTCTGTCAAACCAATGAGCCCATGCAAGAGGCTTGAATAGGAAGAATGAATCCCTGTATTCATTTCACATTTGGGTGAATGTCACTGGCACTTTTGTCCTGTAGCTTAGATGTAAGGAGCTGTCACAGGTTATTAACACCTTTTTAGGTGTAGATTAAAAAAGTGAATTCTTTCCCAGCCTAGATAGACAGAAGTATTGGGACACACCTCAGGGTTTGAGCTAGGGTTTTCAGGGTTTGCTTCCAGTAAAAACAATTTATTGCTTCAGCAGGCCAAGATATTTCGTACAACATCATGCTTCCAACACAGTTTGGGGAAGAACCTTTTCTATTCCAGCATGACTGTATCCCAGTGCACTCAGCAAGCTCCATTAAGACATGGTTGGATGAGTTCGGTGTGGAAGAACTTGATTAGCCAGCGCAGGGTCCTGACCTCAACCCCATCCAACATCTTTGGAATGACCTGGAATAGAGAATGATATCCAGACCTTCTAACCCAACATCTTATATGCCCTACAGAATGAATGGGTTCAAATTTCCATTGAAAAACTATCTCTGTCATTTTTGGTGTAATGGTCAGGTGACCTAATACTTTTGTCCATAAAGTGCATGTTCTACAGCTGCTGAGTGAATACAATCATGAAATATGATACTAAATAGCATCTCTTATGATGTTACAGTACACATGATGGCTCACAGTAACACACCTGGTGGAGCAGAGTTTCTCAGAGGTGGTCTTTGAATAACACTGCACTGTTGTATCCTAATAAAGGCACTTATTAATGAGATATAAGTGCATGGCCTATAAAAGAAAATTAAACTAAAATGTGTTCTCAGGACAATCTCTGGTTGCTGGTTTAGCGTCATGTGTTACAATTTCCATTAGCAGGGTTGATATCCCAGCTATGATTCTAGATGTGGTCAGAGTAAAGTGGGGTAGAATCTCTACTCAACAGCAGTGGAAGGCTTCAGTGTTTCTTTACTGATCACTGCTAAATCCTCCTTTCTGTGGATCATGAAAGATTCATACTCACTAATATTTTACACCTTTATTTGCTACTATTTTATAATATTTTGTAAATAAGAAGTCACGATACTCGGTGGTGCAGTGGGTAGAGCTGTGCCTCACAACTCCAGGGTCGGGGGATTGTTTCCGGGGTCACTGGCCCTGGGATGGGCTCCAGGTACCCAGGAACACAACCCTAGTGAGGATTAGGCAGTTACAGAAAGTGAGTAAGAGTGGAGAATCAGTCACCATGAGCTCCAACCCTTTTGCACAGTAACCATAAAATACAATTTCTCCCTGTTTTGGGGGTCTCTCCGTTATATATTCTTCTTTAGTAACGTTAAAGGAATGTATTTTGACAGGAATTGCAAATAAAAAAGCAAGCAAACGTGCCTTCACAGGTGCAGAAACAAGGCAACAAGGCAATAAAAGTTTTTTATTGTTTTTTAACCCTTTAGGGGGAAGTTTTGTTGCAGTTCTACCCAAGTGTTTTTGCTTATATGGAAGTTTGAGGCCAGTAGCGATGCAGACAGCGAGCATCTGAAGTCTCTTTGATTTTGTAAGTCTATCAATATTTTAAAAGAAGATGTTAATCATACAGACATGTCCTTGTCAGTAAGATGATGTTATCCTGGTGCTGGTGTCTCTCATCTGACTCTCACTTAGACTCGTTTGACAGAATGGGTGGTTACATAAAATCGCCAGATGTGCACTTATACAAAAACTGGAACAACACAGAAAGATTAGCATGGCCCCTGCACGATGATGACATGCAAAATCATGAAGCTTTCCTCATTTCTAAGCCTTTTTAATCAATAAAATGATTCTTATTCTGATTGGTTATGCTGCGCTACATGACAAACAGTGAGTGTGCAGTTCTCCATGGCTTATTCTGGAGCTCTGGTGTGAACTGCACTGCCAGGGCCATGTCTGAAAAATGGAATAAAACTTCCTATCCTGTCCACTTGCCTTGATTTTGACTGATCCAGTAATCATGTGGATCCATTTGCTGATCAGCTCTACCAATATACTTAATGATGCTGTAGGCAACAGGTAAAATCAGGGCAGATAGATGGGAAGGAAATTTGGAATGCAGCCCATGTTTTGAACGATTAAGTTATTGATTGACTGTCAAATGTAAAAAAAAAAGTATAAACATAAAAGCCCTGAGGGTAAATTGATGCCATATTGATTGTATTCTTAGACACAACTTGAATTGCTGTGTGAAGAGTTAGAATGCATTAAAATGTTTGTTGCTGAATGTTGTAGATCTCACTGGTGTGACGCTACCCTTCAGTAGTCGGCAGCACACAACTGATCAAGTAAAGGTCAAGACCCCCTTACAGTCATGCATTCAAATTATTTCTTTGTATTTAACCCATTCACCAAGTGAAGCAGTGAGGTGCCAGTGATGCAGCACCCAGGGAACAGTGTGTGGGGACAGTATTTTGCTCAAGAGTACCTCAGAGTTGGCAGTGGCAGTCCTGGGCTGCTCTAGGGAGACTGCCCCCTGTAGTTAGCGAATGGAAGTGGCATTGGATAAAAGCGTCTGCTAAATGCTGCCAATATAAATGTAAATTAAGAAATTGTAAATTGCTCACTAGCAGCTCAACAATTTACCACAGCTTTTCACACCAGGACCATACAGAGACCCATTAAGGTGATTAAAAAGATGATTACATGATAATCAAACAATGTAGAATCTTCCATGATTAGACTGGCATTTCTCAAAACTCACACTCAATATCAATAGTCCCCTATCAAATATCAAAAATATGTAGATTATTAATAATGATTTCCCTCAATATTATTTAAGCAATTAAAACTGAATTACATCCTCAGGAAAAATGTGATTAAACAAGCCAGTGGGAACACAGGTTAAGTGAGTCAGACCTGGTTGTGTGTGGATGAACACTTACCTATGAGCCCGATGACCACAAAGCTGCAGGTTCAAACCTCATCTACGTACCACTGCATCCTTGAGCAAGACCCTTAACCCTTAGATGCTCCAGGGGGATGGTCCCTGTCACTAATGAAGGTAAGTTGCTGTAGATAAATGTAAATCTACAATGCAGATCAGGAAATGTTTCAAACAGAAACTGATGTCAAGACTTCAGTGTGTATTACGACATCGCACAAATACCACTGAAATATTTCAACAAATGGAGAAGGGTTTGCATGTCTAAAAATATGTGCAGTCTTTATGACAACCAAAAAAACTGTCAAAGCTGATGTACTAAAGGGATTTGCAGAGGATTGCCTCCTTTTGTGCAATTTGGGTCAATTCTTCCAAACGGTGCAAAATATAGAGCAAGATCAACGCAAATGATGAATTTAGCACCTGCACAGCAATTTAAGAAGCATGAAAATAAATCTGAGGATGGTTATTGTGTGTCTAAAATAATATTGGGTGCTTGTGTTAATGGGCTGCCTGCTGCTGTTATTATGTGTTCAGTGATATTTTTGGGGTTCTTTATTTCAATAATATAATTTGGCATGAAATGTGTCTAAAAATTGAAGATGTGGTTGAATTAAGGTCTCACCTCAAAGCCATACTTCTCCATGTCAGGCTTGATAAAGAATAGCATTAAAAACCTGCAAATGCAGTGGAAAACTGTGGAAAATTAAGAAATTTCAAGTTGCAAACAGCAAGAAAATGTTCTGGTTCACAGCTTTTTCATATTAGGAGTTAAAGGCTTGTAAACTATTTTTGTGTGTGAAATAATAATTGAAACTTTTCATAAAATCCGTAAGTTTTTAGTGCACTTTGACTCAATGTTCTTTTACCACTGTTATTGTGACACAGAAACACTTCCTTGTTCTGTATTTAGATGTGATTTGTTCAGTGATTAGTCTGAATTCATTATTATATTACAAGTACATTTTTAAGGGTGTTGCGTATCTTGTTTTAGTCTCTTCTGCTTATTGCTATCAAATAGATTAATACGTTAATTCTGTATCATGATCCTTGTTTGTCTGCATAATTATCACTGGTGCATCATCAATACACTGAGGGCACTGAGTGTTGAGTTCACATTCGTTTTTTTTTTTGTTTGCTGTGACACAGAGTTAAACTATAGTAAATATTTTCATGATCACTACTTAGAGAATGCACTCAGGCTATTCTCTACAGGCTTACTTTACATAAATGCCATTCATATCACAAAATCAACATCATTTACTTTGTAAATGACCTGCAAAAAAAGCCCCCGACCTGCTCACACAATCTACTGCTCTGAACATGCAAGAGCTTTTCAGTTGGGGTCTTAGTAAACCAGGGCCTTGGTGTGAAAATGAGAGAAATGAAAAAGCCAATCAGCTGTGCTTGTTGCTCTACTAGACTTCAATGGGATTAGCTAATTTCATTTCCATAATAAAGCTACTGCCAAACAAGTGTGGGGCAATTCATTAAAAAAACAATTCATTTGTTCCTTTAATATCCATTTCAAGGAATCAAATATTTGAACTGTTTAGACAAACTTTGAGCTTCTAAAATTACAAATTGGCTGCAACAACTTTTTACAGGAGTTGATTACTGAGACTAAATTGGGCATGAATGATTTCACCTTATGGTAAGCATAAGGATCGTTGATTATGATGTCAGAACAGGTACAAGTACATTTACCTGAGTGCTTTCTTGCAGACAGTAACTGTTTATGGACAATTTATATAAATCACAACAGTACTATAAATCTACTGTAGAATATATACAAAATACTAAACACTGAAACAGAGGTTTTGGTGTTTGGCATCCCATTATATTTAGGGCTATATAATAAAGGAGAATTGCAAATAAACTGACTCACATTAAAGTAAGCATAACTGTTGTTGGTTATTTGTGTGCAAGTACACTTACCCGAATGTCTTCTCTCAGACAGCAATTGTTTATGGACAATCAACTTCTATCGTAACAGTACTAAAATGCCAAATGTCCAATTCGTACAAACCTCTAACCACTGAGTGTATCCCATTTTATGTAGGGCTATATAATATAGGGGATAGTGGTGTAATTCTTTAATATAATTCCATTTGCACAGTGCCCATAGACTTCCCACATATTGTCATAAGGTATATGACATTCTACTCATTTTCCAATTTTGCGGTTTGTGGGGCTTCTCCAGCTATGCCACTTCATTTAAAGCCAATTAAATGTATGATTGAAACAGAGTACCAGCTCACATTTTGTTAATATTTCCATCAAATTAACGGCTCATTTGCTCGACCCCCCTGAACTGTAATGCGTTTTTTTCTGTCGGAGGTCTGTAAAAGACGTGTTTTGAAGTTGTCTTCAAGGTTAACAGCAATTCAACACATGGGAAGTGGGGATGCTCTCCAGCTGTTCAAATAATCCTCCAGTCATTCTGGTGAATGCAGACATTAAGCTAAGAGTGTTTTCATTTACCTCAGGCACCTTCCATCTCCCTGTCAAGGGCTTTTCCTCTAAATTCAATTAAAGGCCCAGTCTTGATGTTGGTCCACGCATAGCATCAAGCAACATATATCTTGTGGGCTGGAGCGAGATGAAGGCATGCTGTGGTGTAATTTCATTTTTTAACAGACAATTTCTCCCACAAGGTGCCCTGCAGAGGAGAACTTCGCTCCAGTGACAGTGGAATGCAGAGCCTGTAGCTCGCATCTTAGAAACACGCGCATTACATTTTCTGCTACAATCAAATGAATGATCGCACATGCAGATTACAATGTCATGTAAGTGATCTTAATGAATAATCCATTAATACTACTGAATGCTGCTGAATAATTCATTACATCTAATGAATTCAAATCCATTTACATAGGTAAGACATTAAAGCCCAGTATATCAATTAAGCAGGAGGCACCAGCCCAGGACTATGCCCAGTATTATTGTCTTAGGCCTGCGTTTAGGTTCTCTCGTCTTATTTGAGACGCCGCAGCATTGATTAGTTGGTATTCTAACTATAATTAGTTTGTTTGTTGCTCTATTACTGCTGTCAAAACAGGATTTTGAAATATTATTCTATTACTGAGCGTGCGCATGGTGCAATAGGGCAGAAATCATAAGACTTAGTCATACACTGATGTTAGAGTATGTGATAACTACACTGTGAAAATAAGGAACTAAAAAGTGTTCCAGTGACGTGGTAGAACTACACTAGTTTGGAATGTATGGTCCCATGGGCGTCCTCGCCATTTAACCATAGGGGGACGTGTCCCCCTCACATCTCATAATTATTTGCTTGGACACCCCCATATTTTACATAAATAATGAGTTCACCCAGTGCTGTCCACTCCACATGTACAAACCACGCCCACATGCACAAACCCCGCCCCCACACGGCCCCTTCAGATAAAAAAATGCTTCTGACGCCTCTGTATGGTTCCATATTGGTCAATGAGATGTGTGAGTATGAAAAACCATTCAGCCCTAAGAACCTGAGTGGTATGGAAGTGCATCGCATGGTAAATTGTAGTCATATGGCAAGACAGCTCCATTTAGTGAAGTTCCCCCTGTTCCTGTGATGCTGGAGGTGTCAGAGGTCATGCTGAGCTTTGTCTGGTGTTTCTATGTCATGTATGTAAGTTTAAAAACAGTTTTATTCTGTTTATATTGTTGAAATCAGCTTTTACTAAAAGGAAGAAGAACTTCCACTAAAGGTAATGATTCTATTTCAATTACAGTTTTTTCCTTGATCCATTTAGAAGCTCTTAAGTACTAGAACACTTCTCTTATCTTTTATACATTTTCTTTTAACTGTACACTGTGGGTTAGTGTTTTTCTGCTCTAGCCAATCAGCCTGTGCCAGGTCATCATTATGGACATTTTCATGACGTTAGAACTTCCTTCTGCATGTTTATGAAATTGTGTGTTAGAACAGTGGCATTCATAACTAAGTCTAAAAAACCAGAATAAAGCAAAAAACAAAATATATTTCAAACAATTGCCAAGACATCTACAGTCTGAGAAAAAAAGGGATACTAAACTGTCATTGGGGCTGAGTACCCATGAGACTGGGGTGGAACCCTCAAGGTACCTTTGGTTGAAGAATATAATTGCATTATACTGTATATCAATTCTATTCAATACGCCCACACCATGAAATGTTCTGGAACTGTATTGTCAAATCACTTGACACAATCATCATAACTGGCTCACTGCTACGATTCTCATATTGTTTTGTGCACCATGTTGTGACATCATTAGCCTACTGGTGGCATGATCTCTGAGCAGTGTGACATGAATCTCCATTAAATCCTTCAGAGAATGATATTTACATCAGAAATGCTGAATTTGCCAAATATGGAAAGAAAAGTTGAATTAAGTTGAATTTGTCACTTATTATAGAGCATAGAAATCATATAAGCCTCTTACAGATCACAGTGATTAAAGGATTAAAGATTAGAATAAATAAACAATAAACCTGTTTCACTCCTGTGATTAAACTGATCCCTTCAGAAGTCTACACCATGCAATTACTGATGCTAGCAGACATCAGCATTGCCATAAAACAGAAGTAATAATGCGAAATAGCCGTATATTCTGATGAATGTTTACACTAAAGGTACGCCTCTGAAAGCTCTGCAGTAATGTCCCATAGTTTAAATAGTTTCACAGCACACAGTTGTTTTGTTCCCTGAAAAATCCCACCGCAAGGAGATTATGCACAACTTCTGTTCACTGTGCTGTCTGACTATGTCATTAGAAGTCTTGAGAACTGGGGCTCCACAAACTTGAAGACCTTTTTGCCTCTTTTCTCCATATTTCATAGAGCGGCGATCCTAAATGTGGTAGAGCAGAAAACATCTGCATGAGAGTGAATGGAGTGATGTAAGCAATTACCTGTCCATATCTCAGTCTGGCCAAGGTAAGCCTGGGCCACAGTTTAACTGAGCTAAGCTTAAGTGTAAAGTGACCCTTCTGTCATGTGGAACACACCACAGATCAGTGTAGACAGAGTGAAATTGCTCCTCATTTTTTAACCAGTTCACTAAGTGAAGCAGCAGGCAGACAGGAACACAGCACCCAGGGAGTAGTGTGCTCAAGGGCACTTTTGTGGTGCCACAAGAAGTCCTGGAATTCAAACCCACACCCTTCTGATTACAGTTGCATTGCCATAACCATTAGGTCTTAGCTACAGTGACCAGATATCCTCTTTTCCACAGACATGTCCGTGTTTGAGACTTGGAAATTGCGTCTGGCCCAGGGCTTTAGAATTGTCCGGGATTTTGAGGTGCCAAAACATTCGTCAGGTCATGGACATCTCTCATGAATTAAAATTCTAGAATGTCCGAGCACCTGACGAGATGCAGCCGAGATGTGCATAAAACATACACCCCCTCAACCTTCCTCCCTCCCGGGACCACCAGGACCACAGCTGTCGACCCGAGATGCACATACCCCCCGGAAACACTGCTGAGATGCAAACACCCCATCCTGCATCCACCATTATACGCCAACCCCCAGTCACGGCTGGTAAAGAAGGTCTGCACGAAGGTGACCTCTTTTTCACAGTCCCAAAACTGGTCACACTATCTTAGCTGTACCATGACAACTGCATAGTAATTTGGAGTATTTTTATCGTGCCATTGGTGTGCATATAAATGTAGTAAATGATGGGCTACTGTTCAGAGTGTTCTGGCAGAGTGTAACAGTGTTGACCTGTAAATGATACTGGTACTATTCAGAAAGCTGTGGGCCGTTCTCACTTCGTTCCTTCCTCTCTGCAGCAGAGAAAACACCGCCCACTCACAGAAAAAAGAAAAAAAAAACTTCTGCCATCAATGGCAAAAAGCAATTTTCCCTGGTGCTATTATGTTCCAGAAAGCAGAAAAGCCATTAATGTGAGAGCCCAGAATAGTCTCCCTGTTTACATGGGTTTAAGCAACAGGTGGGAAAGATTCAGGGAAGCTTCTGAATAGAGAATGGTGGGACATATTAAAAAAGTGAAGAACTTTGGCCCAGGTTAGAGGCCTTTATGTGCGTGCAGGCTGCTCCTCTGCAGAGGGGAGCACTCAGGACATAAAGCCAAGAGTGGCACAAATTGGTCAAACTATTCTAGGGGGGATGCTTTGCAGAACTAAACCCTCCATTTAAGTGTCTGGCTGTTCTATGATTTATGATCATAGAACAGATGACACATAGATTGTGAGATTTTCAGAAGTAATTTGTTACATTTACTCAGTATTTAGTATAACGTTGATGGCTTTGTGCTTTTCTGAGTATGAATAGAAAAAACTTTACTTCTACTCAAGTTTAATGGAATTGACATTTCACCCTTTTTTTGCACTGCATTCAAGGTTTATCATTTTATTTCAGACCAAAACGATGTCAAAAAGAGAAGAATGGGGCATAATAATCTACAGCTGTTGTGCTGAGTATAGTGGGTGGAGATTTCCCACTGCAGTTCTGTGTTTATTCAGTACTTAGGGAGTTTTTTGACCTTGTACTTCTGGACTTATACTCAAATTGTTCTTTTGTACTTGTAGTCAGTGAGGTGAAAGCGTACAATGGACATTTTTGTCACACGTGAACACACCACAGCACAACAGAGCACAAAGTGTGAAATTGTTCTCTGCACTCACCCAAGCGAAACAGCACCAGGGGAGCAGCGTGTGGGGATGGTACCTTGCTCAAGTGTACCCCAGTGGTGTCACCGGCAGCCCTGGGATTCAAATTTACAACCTTCTGCACAGGAGCAACTCCCGAACCACCAGATCACCAGCTGCCCTTAAAAAGTCACACAGGTCCAGTCCTGTCGGGCCAGTGTCCAAAGTGGTTCTTCTAAGGTAGGAGTGGGAAACTTCAGTCCTGGAGGGCCCCTGTCCATCACAGTTTGTTGTTTTCCCTGCATGTTCAGATCTGGTTCAAATGATTTGTCACTTCCCACGTTTCTTGGGTGCATCTGAGAAGAACTACCAAACAGCTAAAACAAGGCCCTATAATAGGACTGAATCTGTGCACCAGAGAGGGTTTCTTAAAGAACCATGATTGGAAATGAGATGTGTAATATGTAAGGGTCAAGAACCTTTCAAATGGAGAGATTATTTACCAATTTACATGCTTTTCCCACAATTGGACATTTGGTTCTTTTAACTTTAATAGCTTCTTCATACTCACATTCTGTTACAAAAATGGTTCTATGAAGAACAATCCATTGAGGCCTTTTGTGTTTCATTCATGGCTATGAGTTGTTCTGTTTATGGTTCACTTTTACGGATCCATGAATAACTCTAATTAGCATTTGCAGTTTTAATAGCAAAAATGGGGTCAGAGTTTGTTGGGATCTGAGGTGGCATTGGACCCCAAATATATCCAACTGGCATCCAAAAGTGACCCCCACCCAAAGAACACCCTGGTAGCTGATAGGATATTAGGTTCTCAGTGCTGGACAGGCCTGGGTGGCGTCTGTCAAATCAGGCAAAAGTGACTGTGATCTACTGGTGATTCATTTTCATTCTGTAAACGCATTTGGCATAAAACTGCAGGTTTAAATCTCGCAGAAGTGGAGTGACATGGTCTGCAGTGTGGAACGTTCCTGTGCTGCTGCGTTCTAATGAATGAAAACGCTCTTGGAGTTTTTAGTGAGTACTTCTAATGGCATGCGAAGTGACAAAAACAAACTCACTTGGGGTTAGGCCTGAATAAAAGACAAAACTAACACTAATTTAGCAATCTAAATTAAAATGTAATTTTGTCGCAGATTAAATAATGAAATCACAAATCTAAACTACATCTAATAAATAAATCTTCTAACAGCTTTAAATCAATGACTCTTTTTATTCAAGGTGCTCTAATGCCTCCAGGACCAAAGGAGATGGAAATAGCATTTAAAATGTTATTTCTTTCACATTATTTTATGTGTAAAGTTATTTACGTTCATATTTCTTCTAAATTATTTTAATGTTTTTTTACATTTTAATGCTGTAAAAATGGATTTTACTCTCCGGCTTTATAAAACTCATTTCAATCAAAAGTCAGTTTATCCCTGTGAGACATTAGGCTTGTTTGTTTGCTTATTTCTGATTATAAAACAAAACAGCAGATGTGAGAAATTAGGTTTTGTCCCTCTATTCTCATTATGTTCATTGTCCTTCAAAATAGAATGCGCTAAGTGTTTATTTTACTGGGTTTTACCCAGACGCCTGGCTCCGTAGCACTTCATTTCACTGCAGATTGACATTGCATTTATATATTTATTTATGTGGTGACAACCTGTCATATATCAACTGTTATCCATCTTTATGGAAAAGCTATGTTTAAGGATAACATCTCAGGAAATGTATATGTTTTGACTGCAACCGGATTGAAAAGATCACAGATTCCTGGATAGTAATTAAAAAGTAATGTTCGTATGTACTGAATATAAGTTACATTCTCATCCCACAAAAGGACTGTTTTAAGGGATGCATTTACATTCTCAGTCCTGGGGGAAGCACTCCTAATTGCATGTGATGCATTTGAAACATGCACTCTAAAAAGAAATCTGTTCATGCCTGTGTTACCTGTGACCTGCATGACTTTGAATGGAAGCAAAGCTATTTGAAATGGAATGCATTAATTGCATACCCCAACACTGCATTTAGATGAGGTATGTGTTACTGCGATAAGCAACATGTAGGACACAGCTCCTAATGTCATGCTTCCCCTTTACTCTCAAATGAGGACAGGCGTGTAGACAGACATCCAGCTTAGATTATTTTATTTAAACCAAAATAAAGAGGCACGAGGGCCAGAAACAAAACATAACAAAAAAAGTTCTAAGGGATCTTCCAAACAAAGCCACTCAGTTTGACTGTTGTTCTACACTGACGTTCACCACAAACAAACTAAATTTCACAAATTCAGATTTCACAAACCAATAAGAACTCAAACCTCATTTGCTCTCAGCACAACGGTCTGCTGAAAAACAAAATGGTAACAAACACAAAACCTCAGGCATCACAATAAAAGTCCTCTGAAAATAATTACAAAGAACTGAAAAGGACACGCTCTAGTGGCCACCAACAGTCACACTAATACATTTTGTGATGTATTTTAACAGTGCTAAAGATTCTTTAAGGACTGTTAATGAATGTTACTGAAAAGGATATCTAAATTTCATCAATATCTCAAACATTTTTATTCAGTCGTTCAGAGTGTTTTGATGTGAAATGGTGCATGGAACAGATTGTTTCATAATAGTGTTGATAGGAACACGGGAATGTGATGTCTACAAAGCAATATATACTTTTTATTTATTATACAAAACACCAAGGGACCTATATACCTTTTTATATCAATGTCAAGTTTTTGTGATCCAGTCTTTGGTGATATGTTGCCATTTCCTGTCATTTGTTTGTGTAAAGCAGCTTATAGATTCATTAAACTATTAAACATTTTTGTAAAATATTCTTCAAAATGATGGAACTCATGTAAACATAAAACATGAATTTGACCAGAGGATGTTAATAGATAAATGCAAACCACTTTAATTGTCTTAAAAAGATTGGTTGCTGTTTTATAGTTTAATTTAGAATAAATTAATTCACTCAGTTTTGCAGATTCATCCTCTACACATCTTTTAAAATGTCTTGCTTTGCTCATTCATTGTGGCGACACTGAATTTAACCCAAGCTTGTGGTGGTCTGGAGCAGCAAATTCACATTTTCTGACATTTCAGAGTTGAAGTCAGGTTGTTTGGTAAATATCATATGCTTGTTTGGCATGCCCTGCCAGAGTGTAGGTGGCGAGGGCATGTAAAACAGCTAAGCAGATTCCTTCACAAGGCGGGCAAGGTCCCTCACAGCTGTCTGTTTGGATATTAATCTGCTTAAATCCCATGAAATAACAGCATCTCATCTTCAATTGAATATCAGAGTCTCCAGTGAATCTGAGTGAATTTGACTGGGAGGGCCAAGCGTTCAGCCTTAAGACTGGAGAAAAGAGGAAGCACAGATAGAAAGAGAATGACACAGACAGCAAGTCACAGTCTCTCTCTCCACTTTCCTCAGGGGAATATGGTAATGTGGTTTCCCCGCTGTCTATTAAGATGCCCTAACTGTCTCTCAAACACACACAAGCACACATGCGGCCATGGTGGTCCGAGCAATCTGGCATTTCCTCTTCGCATTTCTACTGCCGTCCGTGTTTCTCTCTCTGATAACAACTCAATATTGATCCATGGAGATTAAGGCTGTGGCCGCCTTTGTGCGGCCTTCTGAGCCAGCATCACATCCCTTGCATCCATTTCCATCAGACAACACTTTATGTAGAGAATGAGACATTATTTAAACCCATTTGCTGTTTGTCATCTTCTCCACAGTTTACAAAATAATGATATGATTTCGAATGGGGTCACAGTAGAGATATGTTGCATTGTCCATTAAAAAAAGATGGAAAAACACCAAATCTTATGGACATGAAATCAAAAGCATTTCGAAGATATCAGGATGAATAAAGCAGGCACAGTAGATGAGACTGTGGAAAGACTGTGTGTTCCATAAACTCATGCGTTTTAACTGAATGAGTAGGGACATTTTTGGAGGATTTGGCATTGTCTCATTGAAGCAATCGGTTTTATTAAAAAATGAGATTCACTGTGTGCAGAGAGTGCTTTGCCTCAATGAAAATACAATAATCTGAAAGTGAATGGAGCACTTTAATAACACTCCCAAATCACAAAACCATGAGGCTCAGCTGTGGAGTGAACATCCCACACCTAAGAGCGCATGCAGATCGTGCAAAGGAGGGATGGTTCTTCACAACACTTGCTTTTTTATGCATCCTAAAAGAGAGCAATTGGGCAATAAGAAAGGAAAGCTTTCCCTGTCATCATGGGGGACAACCGCAACTCTTTATTTCAAATGTGTCGATTGAGGTCTGCTGATTCAGTCTGACAGGTACATCAAGGCACGCAGTTCAGCTTGAAGGGTTCTGAAACCTCAGGAAAGGAAAGAGCCCGAGCCTGGGCGCTAAATTTAGGCACTCAAATGTCAGCTGAAATGAAGTGCTTGTTGCTCCTCTCCACTGTGAGCCTCAGAGGTGGCGAACAGACGTGAATGTGAAGCAGCAGCAGCAGTGGGGCCTCCAGCCATCAGGCAGATGGATGGATGAGAGTTGTGTGCTTCAGCAGCCAAAGCTGTAGCCCTGTTTTAGGCCCAAGTTGTCAAAACGCCAAGTTAGAAGGTGACTCTTCCTGCTCTTTGTTTGTCAGATCAAGTATAGAAATGCTTACTTGTCAACCTCGCTCTTAAAAATAAAGATGCCAAAAGTCTTTTGGATTGATGCTGTAGAACAGAGGTGTCCTTTCTTATCCACAAAGCACCAGCTGTGGCTGCAGGTTTTCGTTCCAGTAAATCAGGGACACACATAATCAACCGTTTGAGGACAAAGACTAGCTGATTAAACAAGTAGGATCAGGTGTGTCTTACAGGTTTAGAGTGAATATCTGCAGGATTTGTGTATCAAGTTGCTCACGCTTGCTGGAGAAGCACCTTTGCTTCTTTCAGCAGACACCTTCAGCGGATGGTCCTTTAAAGAATTGCACCTGTAAATGATGCCACGTTTAAATGAGTGTGAAGAATCTTTTTAACAGTTGTTTTAGACTTAAACATTCTTTTTAAAAGAGAAAGCTGTGATGACTTCTGTACAGGACTGACACAGCAAGCAATGAGACTGGACTATATTTACATTTCCATTTACAGCAATTAGCTGATGCTTTAATACAAGGCGACATACGTCAGTGCTCAAGAAGTCCATGTCTGGTCTTGTAAACCTAAACTTAAAACAACATCCTCTATAAGTTACTGCCAGCTAAGTTACACTTAAACAACTCCTGAAAAAGAAAAATCAGAGGTAAAACAAAATAAAGGAAGGTATAGAGGTAAAAGTAAAGGGTTTTTTTTACCTGATGAGTGGGTTGATGTTTCTGGATAGTTGTTCTAGGAACGCCATTAGTAGTTACTTATAACAAGACACTGAATTCCCACATTCTGAAATGTACACACATCAAAGAGAAAACAAACAGTCATAACTCATGGTACCAGAGATGAGGGATTGAGGAAATGCTGGTAACAAGATTTGGAACACAGATCGAGTGTCTAATAGCACCTTAAATGCTCTCTACAGTTGACTTCCTAGTATGAGTGATCCGTGCACGTTGCATAGGGTCAATTGACCCATGCACAGAATACAAACATTTTAAATGTTCTGTTCCAATTAAAGTTTAATTTTCTGAGGCAGTCCAAGACACTCAGCTTCGTTTTTGAAGTGTATAAGACAAAAACGTGACATTAAAAATAATGAGATGTTATCTTACTTGAGGGCAATGGCTGTACATCCAGTACTTCAAGAAAAGGGCTTCAAGAATGACCTTTGGCACTCTCTTTAAGCACAACTCACACTCCACCAATTTCCTTATGAACTAAAGGAACTACAGTTGTTTTTATACGGTGAACCTATTTTTCTGGGTTTGCGTTTGCCACCAAATTTGTAACGAATCTTGAATCTTCCTGCAGTGCCCTGTTCAGCGATGACCTTATCATGGCAGTGTGAGTCGGGGTTACTGAAATAATCACTGTTACTCATGTGGATGGAATCAACAGGGGTCACACAGGACAAACAATGGCAGGACTGGACATGACTCAGGACCAAGCTTGTCTTAGTGCAACCATCATTTCGTTCTCACTAAAACTAGGAAACTGTGTTATCAGGGATCCTGCTTAACATCGCAGAGGCATTCAGAGCATTGATGCTATATTCGGTCTGCCTTGATATTCCCAGTGGCCCACACTGCTCTGGAGGAGATACCATAAATTTGACTGAGCCCACAAATCATTTTTAATGAATCCCACTGTTCCCCCTAGCCTACATCAAGCCTGCTGCCCCCCGTCGCTTTTTAAAAACAGAACAAAAATGAGACTGCTGTCATTGTGTTGCTAAGTGGTTTTAGGCATTATGAATTATCTGATAAGGGGGTTACAGGCAACCTGCAAGGGGCTAAATTCATTGCTTGTTTCATTGTTTCATGCCTAGGTGTGGTTTTGTTTTTCCCCTCCACAAAGTAAGCCTGAGCAGGCTCAACCCCAGCGCATGGCTTATTTTAACTTGCTACTTACCTGGATATTAAAGATAATAGTCTTCATTTCCCTGTGGAACATCTGTATTCAAGAATATCTCAGCCATTAGAGAAGGAGGCTCTTTGCCATCTCATTACTTCACATTGGTGCTTAAAACACATAAACATCCCTCACAGCTATGCTAAGCACCGCACAGAAAATGTTGGACAAATAAGAGCACAAACCAACCATGAACGAGCCAGAGAAAGGAAGAAACAGGATGTCCCATGTTGGTGAGATCCGTGAGCGCAGATGAATCGGGCGTTCATTTAAAAGTCATTTGGAAGACTTCGTCACAGAGAATGGGTCCGACGGTGCCTCTCTACTCATTATTAATTCGGAGCATGTGCTAAGTCCCATTCATCTTCAGGTACAGAGGGAGGGGGGCAGTCATTTGTAAGGAGAAAGAGTCAAGCACAGCTTCTCCTTAGAGAGATGAAACGCATACCTGTCCTAGCACCTTCACTTACTACAGCCTAATGGCTCCGAAAAGGGTCATTAGAAATCGAGGGAAAGCTTTCATCTCAGCGCCTTGCAAAGATAAATGGCATGTGTGCAAAAATACTGCTTGGAGATACGGAATAAGTGTTTGTAAATCAGATTTGTTTTTTTTTAACCATCTCAGCACATAACTTTGCTCGTGCTTTCCAAAACGGTTCTTTATTTTTCAATGTTGAGTTTTATTTTTCATTGTCGCTGGATAGGAAAACTCTGGTGCACCCCTTGCTTACGAAGTCATTGGAGAATGTGTCTCACCGGGAGCTAAGAATAATTCTCAGAGATCCAGTCTGGTGTAGTACATCATATGCATGCATGATATATGTTGTGCGTGCAGCAAAAAGATCTGAGATATAAGAATGGGACTTGCTCTAGAATTATCATTCAAAAGGGGAACACTTTTCAGCGTAGCCATGCTAAGGAGCTATTTCCATATATGGGGTACTTTCATATGTATATATGTGATTTTACCAGTGGGGAACCCTCAGGCCTTCTAGGACCTTAAAGCTAAAAAATGCATCACTAATTTAAAATGTTGAGATTTAGATTTGCTCTAGTATAGGGTGGCACAGTGGCGCAGGGGTGAGCGCTGTTGCTCATCAGCAGGAAGGTCCTGGGTTCGACTCCAGGGTTAGGCGCTGGGTCTTTCTGTATGAAGTTTGCATGTTCTAGTGTGGGTTTCCTCCCACCACTTGGGGATAGTTTGAGCATGCTAAACTCTAGGTGTGAATGAGTGTGTGACCCTGTGATGTGCTGGCGAATGTCCAGGGTGCACCCTGCCTTCACCCATAGCAGCTGGGATAGGCTCCTGACCCTGAGTGCGTGATAAATGGGTAGAAGATGGATGGAAATCACAAAGGTATTGCAATGGATCAGTCTACACAAGAGATGTGTAGTAGGATAAGAATATATCTTTCTGCTCACCTATATACCAGCAATATTGAATTCAAATCTTCATCAGTTTTGTTGCATTTACATTGTTTCTGGAACTGTAGTACCTCTCTTACCCACCAACATAATTAGGAAGTGACTGTGGAAACAGCTGGAATTCAGTGGGTGTCCAAAACTGCATTCATACCCATATTACATAAACATTGCACTATATTGTCGATCAGTGATATAAATTCTTAACAACAGTGCTATATTTGAGGTGTGCCAGAACCTGGGAAATACTTCACATTCTTGAATGCCATTCAGTTTTACACATACATGTTGGGAATCACTAAGGCTCTGTGTCTTTGGGAATTATAAGCATCCTTGCAGGTGTGGTAGAAACTATTAAATTCATTTTACAGATTGATATTAATGATCTTATTCTCAGCTCAAATCCAGGTCAACATCTAAATCAACATAAATATTTTCTATACAACCTGCCTAGGTAATTTGTTATTTTTAAGTATGGCCTAATCGTTACCCTGCTGACCCCACACCAGCAACCAAACCACACAAAAACACACACGCACACACACCATGTAGTGACACTTTAACAAGGGGGATGTATTTTTGTCCTTTTGCATACAAGGCAGTTGGCGTCTCCCCTTATCCCTCCACAAATCGCCCACTGTATACAACATACTGCACACATACATATAAAGAAACAAAAAACGTTTTGTTTTTTTGCCCAAAGAACTGCAGCTTTTATTGGCATCTAACCTTCTTGTTCGGCAAGGTATGTCCTCACTAGGTTTGCTCGGGTTGTCAGACTAGATTTGTTGTTCTTACCTTTAGGGCCGGTGAGGCTCCTGTGGGGCTTGTGTGGGAGCATAACAAGGTGTGAGGAAGTAAAAGCTTTCATTCTGGCTCTAAGAGACCCTAGCATTGACTCTGGCCTCCTGTGTCACCGCAGGCACGTGGCAGAAGTGCCCTATTATCCCTCTAGTAGACCATGCACCTTGGCCAGTGCATATCAGAGCTTGTCCCTCCGAGTCCTATTAAGAAGTGCATAGCTCACAGTCTAATAGAAACTGTGCAACCCTTACATTACACAAGAAAATGATCTTTCATCCTACAGCCCTCCTCCTCTTCACACTGGCTTGATCCGCGCAAATTCTTTATTGTGGTTGCATTAGGCCAGGACGGATGAGTCCAGGGCAGGAAGATGGATTTTTCTGCTCCTCTGGCACAGAATGCTGTGTAATGTGCTAATGGACTCTGTGGCAGCTCTGACTGCACTATGAGCTCGCCCTGTCTCAAACTGCAATCTCTCCTCAGTCCTTTTGACTGAGCCCTTCTGCAGTGTCAATATACATTGGACAGAGGAAGGCCAGGAGGAGGGCCATCTCGGGAGAACACCTTTAGAATTTTTGAATTTCTCAAAAAACGCACACATAAGTCAGGTTGCTTGTTACATATACTGGCAAATACTGCCATGTACAGAAACCCCCCATGTATACGCGTATCAGCAGTCACGGATTCGGTCTAGCGTGGACTTTTTCTGAGAACTGAACACAGATGTGTCACAGGGCAGCAGCCAATCAGCAGTAAGAAGAAAATAATATTCTCGGATTGGCTACTTTCAAACCTCCCGCCTCTGAGTACAGCTGAATATTGCTGCATATTCAATGAGTTTATTATTCATGTATTTAATCCACATATACCAAAGAAAATGACAGCGCATACCAAAGTAAACAGACATGCATGATTAGCAGTACAGTCTATACAGGGGTAATATCGGTATTTTACATTCTGTTACTGCGCGAGTTCACTGTAAACTATACAGTACGAATATGGCTTTACCTTCATATTTTCTTGAAAGGTAATATATTGAGCTGAGTTTAAAATGGAATTAAAGTGTTTGGGCATCATATTTGCGGTCCTATTTAGTGTTTGCACTACAAAAATAGGATTGCACATTGTGCTTTTTCACTTTAAACAGGTGCTATTGGAACGATTTACTGTTTAACGTTCATAGTTGAAGTCAAAGGGAGTTTTATTGTCATCTGGATTTCTCCAAGCGCAATATGGAAGTGTAAACTTTAAAGTGCAATACATGTAGAAGAACAAAAGGTTGACACAACTGTCTAGCAAGATAATAAATAATATCGACATAAAATATACATATGGGCTTATTGGCAAACTAAGATAAGAAATATACACTGTTTTACAGTTATTGCATTAGTTCACAATGTAACAAGAAATATATAATGGTTACATTGATGAATAGTGTTGAATAATTTTTAATTTTTGCACCAAAAGTTTCTGAAGATTTTCTTACCTCTCTGTGGAGAGGCTTGTGGTGCGGCTACCATGCCAGGCTGAGAGGCCGCAGTGGCTGCTGTGCCCTCCTGATGAGGGAGGTGGTTTATGTCGTCCACATCAGATCATCTGTGATTTGCACCCCAGGAACCTGGTGCTTCTTACGGAATCCACACCGTTTCCGTGGATTTTAGCTGGATTATGTGCCATGTGCTTCCTCCCGAAACAAACATAGATATCCTTCGTCTTGTTAACATTCAGTGACAGGTTGTTATTGTCACACCAGACATTGAGTTGGTTCACTTCCTCTCTGTTGGTCATCATTGCTGATATGACCCACCACTGATTTTGTCATCTGTGAACTTGATTTTGTGGTTCGAATTGTACTTAGCACAACAGTCATGAGTCCTCAAGGTGAATAACAGAGGGCTTAGAACTCACCCCTGTAGGACTCCAGTGCTCATGATGGTGGTATCAGGGGTGTTTTTACCCAACATACTGTTTGGGCTCTGCCTGTGTGGAAGTCCAATATCCAGCTGCACAGTGGGGTGTTGATGCCTAGAGGACCAAACTGTCTTCTTGTCTTCTATTTTCAAGAGTAAGTATAGGACAATAGCTCTAGACACTCCACACTTCTGGTGTTAAAGGTGACATGTGGCTCAAATATTGTATTATTATTATTATTATTATTATTATTATTATTATTATTATTATTATTATTATTATTATTATTGTTGTTGTTATTA